>JALNIO010002107.1:0-27625 GCA_023509875.1 Rugonectria rugulosa | reverse complement strand
CCCCCCCCTTGTTCCCTGCTGCTGCGCCGTACAATCACCACTCTCGCAACCCGTAAACATTCTCCGGGAACCTGGGCAAATGTGACAGATGGCTGCATGTCTGGCAGTCTCCCGATCCCAGTGTACGGCATCCGTCGACGCGCATCGAGCAATGGTCATGAGGGGGTTGTGTGTTGGGATGGTCTTACATGTGTGAGTACGGATCCCTGGTCTTTGCAGCAAGAGCGCGCCAATGAGATGCCGAACCACTCTTCACGTCGTAATAACAAGACAGGCTTTTGTGTTTCTCTTTCCTTTTTGCTGGGCAGTCAAATCGACGTGATGGTAAGGCCTTACTTCCCTCGCCCGCTGGCCCTTGCCCCCTATTCTGTCGTTGGCGGTCCACGACACGGTAACGAATCCAAAGAACCTGCCATAAGACGAGTGCGATTTTAACAAAAGATCAAAATGGTCGTCTAGACCGCTCGTTCGATTACTCGGAATGCAAACAGGTCAAAAGGGTACCTATAAAGTAAAACGAGAAGCGTATGGCATCCCCCCCCCTTGTCCCCGGGAAGCTCCTACCCCCCCTGGCCGATCTCCTCGAGGTGCAGGGAGTCGCGAGGATCGGGAAAACGGGGGGAGCAGCAGATGGCCTCCGAGGTAATTTTTCACACACGCTGGGGACCAGCCCGAACATGTGTGTCTGGCTACGCCCTCGTGTCTACTCGCAGAAGCCCATCTGACCATGCCGTAACCTTCACGACGCCACGTTTCGCCATGACGCCCTCGCAAGTCCACCATGGAATTCTGAGAATCTTACGATGGCTTATAGTGGTTGCCAATTATATGCAGTAGGGCTCGTCAGATGACTGTTCCAGGCAGTTGGGACTCACATATGGAGTACATGGGATAGTACAGGATGCACTCGCCGGCTTCCAAGTCACTCAAGCCGCCTAAACACCTTATTTAGGGCCACTATACGCAATTGAGGCACTTGTAAATGCAGTTTATGTATGCTTTTTCTGTGTCGTACCGCAACAGGTCGTTAATCCAAACTATTCCCATTTCATGTGTCCGCGTTGCGGCCTTATTCAGTGTATTGACGCTCCCTAAACGCCAAACTAAATGCTGTAGAGCCATCCCAGAAAGGAGCAAAGTGAAAAAAAAAAACATTGGCAATTCCAGATTCTATCCGTAACCCCAAACACCTAACAGTGCAGTCTTTCCATTATTCTGTCGCCATCGTGACGAAAACGAAATTTGGGGGTATCGATGTTTCATAATTTCCTCGTTTGAACATAGTAGAAAGAAAAAAAAACTCCAGCCGTATTTATGCAAGTTGATGATGCGTTGTTGCTGATAATGAGAGAAGGAAAAAGATGTGACGTTGTGCAGTATTATGCCGGACCAGGTCGCCCCTTGCAATTTGGCTGAGAATCGTGAGCAGCCCTCGAGCTTACATCGGTCCTTTGACCGCCAGTGTGAACATCCTAGTCAATGTCGCATTGGAAACCCACGGAATAGCGAGGACGGCTGCCATTCGCAACGGGGACGGGTATGATGGTGAGCAAGTTGGTGAAGCGTTGCCCATTTTTTCGGTAATTGGTTACGCGTAGTTGGATCTCCTCGCCATCCCGGACAGCGTGCCGCATGTGGCGGATCGCTGACTTGTCAGTAGATTTGGAGACGGAGCGGCGGTCTTTGCCTGGAGGGCTTTGAAGAAACCGGCAGTTGCGCCCGATAACCTCCTGGGGGGAATAACCAGTCAGATGGCAAAAAGGCTCGGTAACATGTAGGATAGGCGCGTCTGGCTGGAGCAAATCGCATAGGACAAGAGAGACGGAACAGTCAACGGGACCGAGGTCAACCTTGGGATTCGGACGTGAGACGATTTGAAGCTAGATGTGTCGTGTTAGAGATTGACAAAGGGGGTTCTCGATATAATGTGAGGAACGACCATGTTGTCAGGAATAACTTACCAGAATGTTCATAATGTCAAACCCACTGGGAGCGTAAAGACCTGGATATATAACGGGGTCCTGAACACGGCGCCACGTATTGGCAGTAGTAATTGTAGACCCATCATGATCAATGGTACCCTGCTCAGGGAACTCATACTGGCACAAAGTTAGCCGACATATCCAGAAGATATCCTCGGATTATTCCATACGTTCAAGGCTTGAATCTCCCACGGGTTCATGGCCGGAGATGCTGCAAACGCCATCAAGAGAACTTTTCTTGGATTGGTAGGTGTTTCGAAAAGCGTGCTGCCCAGTACGAGGACGGATCAGCGAGGCGGGAACGAGGCGAGAGTGGTCGGAATGGGTGGCTATGAAGTTGTTCGATTTGTGTTATTCGGAAGCAGGCACAGAGTCAAGTCGCCGTGGATATTAGAGAGAAGAAGCCAGACATATATGAAGGCTGACGCCCCAAATAGTGGGAAAAGGATCGAGATCGTTGGAGTTGAGGAAAGACAGGCAAGAGGACGGAAGTGAGTAGGGGGCAAGGACACGACAGACGCAACCACCAATGGGCTCTCAATGTCTCGTCATCCAAATCCAGCCACAACGAGGGGATCCCAGAGCAACCAAACGGCTACACTGCAGACCAGGGCGCAAATATGAACCAGTCAGACCAGCTAAGTCGTCCTTGAGCCTGAAGCGCGGCGCCTAGTGAGAATAGGGAGCTTTTGACTGAGAAGTCGTGGGGCTGCAGGCGTATGAGTTGTTCGATTGTGGATGGGAGGTGGGCGTAGTCATAAGCAGCGTGGGCCAATGTACTCCGTATAGAGTCAATCCCAACCTGTCTGGCTCCTTCAACTATGGGGTCAACGGCAGAAGAGAGAAAGCAAAGTGCAGATCTAGGACGGAACAAGCAGTCGGAGTCTTTGGCGTGAAGGGTCAAGGAAACAAGACTCATGCATGGATCGTCTGGATAACTATGCCCCCCTGCAAGTGAATACTGTTGTGAATTACCCTGTCGATGGGCAAGAGAGAACGAGTATCGAAGCAAAGCAAATAGAGACTAATAAATAGGGCTCTCTGGAGGAGCGAACGGGTGTCGTCCTAAAGAGGGCGTCGGGGTGAGATTATCAAAGAGATTGTCTGTGGTGAATCACGTTTGCTCGTGGGCGTCGGTCAGGGCCGGCCACAAGGGAGATTGAGTACCAACTCTGTGCGATCCGGCCGATTGGAGCCCGCCCCAGCTGTGCCGTGCAGGACAACATTTTGCATGCGTGAGTTGGTGAGGTGGCAGGTGGCAGGTGGCCGAGCAGGTTTGGGGCGAATTTGAATTCCAGATCGCCGGCTCCAAGTCCGGGACCTGGGATCGGGGATCATCGGGTGGATCTGTCTTGTAGGGCGGCGGACCCAGCCCGTTCGACATCCATCGACATCGGCGAGGGATTGGTTGTCGTGGCACTCCGGTAAGGGCGCAGGTCCTTTGTCCGGAGGCCCTGGGCATCTAATGACCCAATTAGCAGAGCCGGCCTTGGCCGTACCACGTTGCCTGATCATGATGCGAGATGGGCAAGTTGACTCTCCAAAGCTGGATCATCGACGTTGAAGCCCTTGTGTCGCCGTACCCTTGTCCTCGTGTTCAATGCTCGTTCCCTGCTTGTGCAGAAGCTTGCCAGCCGCCTTGCTGCTGCGTGTTCCAAGGTGCCGGCTTCGATCCACGGGCCTTGAGGCCCATACCTGACTTGCTGACTCTCTTCTGCCATGCCCATGCTCTGTTCGGCAGCACAACGATGTGAGACCCGGCTCGTCCATGTAATTTGGTGGGGCAAGGTATAGGAAAGACCCTGGATTTTTGATGACGATGACGGGCCAGAGTCTGGACTACTGAGCCAACTGAGCTTGGCCGTCTGAGTTTGGGCTCGTTCCGGGCGGAGCTAAGACTGCGTAGTGAGCGTACGACCTCACAGTAGGCCGTTTGTGTGCCCAGCCCTTTTAGATCTTCGATTCCACCAGCCGATGCCTACAGGTTCGATCGATGCAAGACCGATATGAAGAATTGATCATCAAGGGGGTCGACTTGGTCATCGTACATACAGCAAGCGTCGACGAGCAAAGGGCCGGCGTCTGACTTCTCTGTTCCGCCGACCGCAGCCAGAGGTAAGCGAGAGACGAGGAGGGGGAAGAGAGTCATTTGCAAGTTGGTTATTCATTGTTGGTGATGCCGATTGCGAAGCTTGTCTGGGGGGATGGGCAAACGCCATGAAACCATTGAACCAAACAGATGGCCGTTAACGGAGATCTCGGGTGTCTAAAATCAACTTTCTTTCTGAATATCCCGACTGAAGTGGTAATTTTAGGAACAGCTGTCAATTGCGTGCCCACCGTCCCTTGCTGATCTTCATGGCAATTGTCTTCAGCACTGAGAAGAGAGCGAGAGCGTGGCTGACACCGGCAACCTTCCTCTCCCCTGGAGACTTGCAGGGTTGGCTCGTCAATGACGTCTCCGCCGCCTTACTAATACTCCGTGCTTCGTAGTACCGATACATGACCAGGGAAACCAAGACATGGGAAGAATCAGTTTCGGTCTGGGGAAAATGGACAAACATGTCTCGCTTTCAGTTGCTCGTGGGCCTTACGCATGCGGGTAGCAGTCACAGTTGCGGCGGTGAAGGAGCCAACTCATGTTGGTCGATACCTGGATACCTTGACTTCTCACCTCGATCGGCGCGCCCCTGCCTTCCTCAGCGATCGATCAGGGACCCATCTCTCCATCTTGCCATCTCCGATTGATACGGTAGGCACTTTCCGTCGTGTACGGTGACTTGCAGCCAGTGAGACGCCAGCACTTCTTCCGTGCGACCCCACCAAAGCCACCCGCCGTTTTCCCCGTGACTTGGTATCGCGTTTCAGCGCCTCTGGTGCAACAGCACGCGTCAATGCATCGCAGCTTGATTGACTGTCGCGTACTTCTTTTGCCTTTGTCCAACCTCCGTCAGCTGTTCCTGCGCGCTTGAGCCCTTCGTGGCCGCCAACGCATAACTCACCCTCGAACAAAGAAATTTCTTCTCCCGAATCTGATCCACAGATGCTCGCGATGCTCCATCTTCGCACCACCCTGCCATAATCGCCATCACCCAATTCGCAACCCCTCCACTCCGAGGAGCCCTCTCCACCATGTCTCGCAGACTTGTCAATCGCAAGGGAGCATCCGTTGCCTCATCCTCGTCATGGTCAGATGCCACAGCTCTTCCCGACTACGAACCGCCTTCGTGCCCCCTCGATGATAATGCCCGTCGTGCTCTTGCCGATCTGTCCAAGAATCGCGGCATCGTTATATACCAAAATCACCTGAAAGAATCTGTGCGCATTATCGGATCTGCTGTTGGTGACATGCACGAGCGTTTGCGAGAACAACGCGGTAGACTTGAACATGCAAGAGCCAGACGGGAGGAAAAGGGAATTGAGAAAACTGAAGAGGAGGAGCGATTGGAGAAACATGTGGACCAGCTCGAGACGCAGGTCAACTCTTTGACGGACAAGTCAGAAGAAGTCATCCGTGACTTGATAGACCGCCAAGCAGAACTTGAAGATGAAAGTGTCATCCTTGCTGGGCTGGACGCACATATTGTTCCACGACCTGCCGAAGATGCCGACCAAGAGCCCTCTGGTGTAAGTGCTCTTGACACGCTCAACAGCCATCGTGCCCAGAAAGAGGCCGAATACAGGGATCTCTCCAGACAGCAGAGATATGCCCTCAATAACGATTATGTACATTTCAAGAAAGTCTGGCACGATGCGATGGCTGGCGAGGACGGCCCTCCCTTGCCCGACGCTTCTCGGTGGTTCCGAAAAGACGGCCAACCTGTTATGCGTGCGGAGGCTGAGATGGACGATAACGGCAGTGATGACGACATTGCGGTGGCACGCGAGGTCCTGAGTATCAACTGTCCTCTCACTTTGCAAGTCATGAAGGAACCCTACAGCAATCGCAAGTGCAAGCACACATTTGAGAAATCAGCCATGTTGACTTATCTTGGCTTCCGTGGCGAGAAGCAATGCCCCCAAACAGGATGCTCTCAGGTACGTTTTTCCCGCCCCCAAGAATAGTGCATTGTACTAACCGCTGTAGATGCACTCGCGTGCTACCTTTGACGAAGACTTCTACCTTGACCAAGCCATGGTTCGTCGCATTCGACGTACCCTTCAGGCTCAGGAGGAGCAGCAATCTGAGGATGATGATGAGGACGACGACGACGAGGAGGTCGCGGTTAGAGGCCAAAAGGCCATTCCCGGTCGCGTCCCCAAGCAAGAGAGGGTCTAATCCAGACTGCAAAGAAGCAGTTGGGTCGAAAAGACATACACGATATGAAGTAACGAATAATAAGATACCCCGGTTGCGAGACCAAGAGTCAATATCGGCAGCAAAGTTGATCTGGAACACTATGACGAAGTGAGGAACCCAGGCACAGAATCTATTCAAGTCTATGTCTGACATAAATCTACTCGATTAGGGTATTTAGTCCGATTCTTCATTCCACCCAGGTGATAACAATGTATCCAATCCAACCTATAAATGTTCCACGCCATTGCCATGGCATTCATTAATCCGTACTGTTTTTATGCTTTTTTCCAATAAACCAAACGCCTGGCGAATAACTATATACCAAAGCCAAGCGTTATTCGAGATGTGTCTCGTGTCATCGAAAAGGAAGAAGACCAAAAAAGAAAAAGACCATTTCTCATGAAATGCATGTCCAAATACCGATAGCATAGAGACCAGCCAGTCCAGTAACACCCATAACCAGACGGCCAGGTGCAGCTAGAGTCATGGCGGCCGAATTATCCGTGGGCGTCGAAGTGGCCGTGAAGACCCCTGTGAGCGTTTCCGTACTCGTGGGTCGAGATTTGGACTTTGTCGAGCTCGTCGTGGCCAGCGGCCAGTCGTCCGAGGAGCTGTACAACACGCCGTTAATGACCACACCCTTGTCCTTTTTGTACAGAGATAATGCATCGTCGTCGCAGGTCCCTGAGAAGTCGCGGACAAAGCAAGTCGGGCTGGGCTCATCGGGCAACTTGGCCGTCTCCGTGGCGTTAGCAGAGCCCGTAGAATTGTAGGCGCTTATGTTAATCTTGTCGCCGGTAGAGATGGACGTGCCCATGATGATGCGCGCAAAGATTTGGAAGGCCGTCTCAGGTTGGTAAGCAGGTACGGAGTGACCTGCCTGGTAAACGCGACTGAAGGAAAGGTTGCCAAACTGACGTACAACGCCGCCAATGTATGAGTCGTTGACGATAATGGGAGCATATCCAGCCTCGGCAAAGCGCGTGGCATAAGTACCGCCAGCTTCAACAGCAATCGCCTTGGACACAGCTTCGCCACCCATCCAATTGCAGATATAATCGCGATCACCATAGATGAGACCTACATGAATACCCTTGTTGACTAGAGCAGCGAGGCGGGCAATGTTTCCATCACGAGCCTGATCACCCGTATCAACGAATTCGTAGTAGACGGCGTTGCTGGTCATGGTGTAGTTGACAGGACTGCCAACAGCTTTTTGTACTTTGGCATTGTTCAGGTATTCCAGGAATGTCATGGGCGGAAAGGGGTTCGCATATGCAGCAGACACGTCGTAGGGGCTTCGACCTGATGAATAATAAATATTCTGAATCTGCAGGCACGTTTCGAGGGCGTTATTGCAGACTTCGTTGACACTGTTGATGTCACCGTCGTCATCCGGGTCAGACACAGCAGCAGCGTCGCTGCACTGCCCAAGAAGATCTTTGCAGCCACCACTGGAGTTGAACTTGTCGAGGTAGTAGTTTGCCTCCTCCTTGGAGATGGCTTCGTAGCCGTACGTGTTGTCATATGCGAATTGGGGATAATAAGGTGTTTGTGTTTCCATATCAACGCAACCGTTGATGATGCCAAGGGAGTTCAGGTGTATTTCAATGGTAGTGTTTTGAGAAAGCTCGCCACTCTCCCGTTTGAGGTTCTGTTCCTCGAATGTCTCAGCGAAGATTGGTCCGTAACGACCGCCATAGCTTTCAGCGAATAAGTTGACGCCAAGCGAACTGCTGTTTCGTGCTTCAGAAGCAGGCTGGTACTGAGGAAATGTAGTGAGGAAGCCCTGGACCACATGCCATACAGCGATTGCGGCCGTCTGTGTCGTATTGGCAGTTTTGTTGCCATTGCCAGAACTGAATGTGCCGTTGATGATGGACCATTCTGGATACTCAGTGTTGGATACAGGTTCATCCGCAATGGTGCCTTGGTAAAAGTCGATGGTTCCCTCTGTGGGAGTATCATATGCAAAGCCTACTTGGTTGGGCTAGGAGATCCAGTCAATCATCTATAATTCCTTTGGGGTGTTCCAGAAATAAGATGCAAATAGCTCGTACCTGATCAATAAAGAGCATATTGGACGCGCGGTCCCAGCCCCATTCGCGGGCAATGGTATCATAGCGATCAATACCCTTCTCGACAATCTCACATGGCCCACTGCCCGTGAAGAAGCCATAGAGGGAACTTGAGCCAGGCCCACCATTCAACCAGATCGACAGGCTTTCGGTTTCTTCGCGAGACTCGACGAACCAGAAGAAGAGATTGGTTGGATAGTCGCCGGGGATGGACACCCAGCCTGTGTACTGGCGTTGGCTGTCAAAGGCCGTCTGGCAAGCGCCGGA
The DNA here is from genome assembly GCA_023509875.1 of Rugonectria rugulosa. Classification (NCBI taxonomy): domain Eukaryota; kingdom Fungi; phylum Ascomycota; class Sordariomycetes; order Hypocreales; family Nectriaceae; genus Rugonectria; species Rugonectria rugulosa. Next base: position 18,998 of record JALNIO010002107.1, on the reverse strand, counting down.
CGGGACCTTGTACGAGACGGTCACATTTGAATCACCGGGCGATTTGACCACAGTGAGATTACGCTGCTGGGCAGACTTTTGAGTGATGAATTGGGCGAGCGACTGTGAAGAAAAGAGCGGAAATATGAGCAGAAGAGACAGCAGTTGAGAGAGCCTCGGAGGCATCTTTAGCGGTTGTGAAGCTCCCAAAGGAAGCCGAGTCGTAGCTTTGGACGTGGTGGAGTGGGCGTCGTCATTCAGTTGTCGTCATGTCGAGAGACTCGGAGCCAAAAATAACATCGAGTCAAGAAGACCGCAGCAGCCGTGGACAGCAAATACAGTGCGTTCCGACACAGCGAGAGAAGGGCCAGGGGGAAAAGGAGCGCGCTGAAATATGCAACAAATCAAAAAACAACCATATAGGAAATAAGAGAAAGAATACTTTTGGTGATGATGTTGCTGCAGAGAAAAGGAACACGAGGAAAAAACAATGCCGGCCTCCGTTGGATAAGACCCGACACATCTGGGGGACCCTGGAAGGTTGCAGCCAACAAAGCTCCTCCCTCAGTAAGCTCCCTTGCCAGAGCCCAAGCTCTTTCATCTCCACATCCTCCAGCGAGCCACTGAAACGCTGACCGTCGGGTGCCTTGCACAGCCGGATTTGGGGGCCGTCCCACAATAGCTGGTAGTCGGTAGCGGGTGGCTTTCCCGCTATAACGAACGAGGTTTTAGGGCACATGTGCCTTGAGCTCCTTCACAGCTCAGCCCCCTTTCAAGTAAGAGCTACGTGAACAATGTGCCGACAGTCCGAGAACGAGCCAAGGCCGGCATCTTCGGTACACGAACTGACTGCCAAGTACCAAGCCAATAAATACGACGCAAGGTATTTACCCAAGGTGTGAACTTACGACCAGGTATAACATCGTCCGCAGCCTTCGCAATGTGAGCTGCCCATCCCTCTGGGTGTTTCCAAAGTACCTCGCAACGAGCCAGGGCTCTCGACGATCTCCCCGGACCGCCCCCTTTCCCCCTCCCTCTAATTTTCGTAAAGCGGCTGAAATAGCCCTGTGACGGTCCTCCGACTCTCATTTACTCAAAGCAGTATCCGCCGAGCGGTAAGACGCAACCCCCGAACGACAGGGATCTCATCCTCTAGGGCGTTTGGCTTGACACTCGTCACACCACGACACGACGGGATCGGGCAAAAGGGCGGAGAAGAGCTTGATACTAGAGTCTGGATCCTTGAAGGAGCTGAAAGGATCACATTTGAATTGAAATATGAATTGGGCCATGACGCCTGCCAAGTTGTATGGCGTGGGCATTGCGCAACGATGAGATGACAAAAACGGTATCGAGTGCGATACTTGTCATGGCACCCACGTTTCGCATAAATGGCACTGCACTGCATCTCAACCAACAAGTTCGTCTCAGCTGAAGATTCAAGTCAGATCTCCCGAGGCACGCTCCCGCCTGCAGAGCAAAGGGGAAAAAAGCAACCTTGGTGTTTCTGAAACTCTTGATCTTCATGTTGCGTTTCGCAGGTCGCTATTAATATCGAGACTGGACGCTTCTCCTTGCATGTCCTCGTTCCACCTTTTGATTGACCAGATCTAAGATGAGTATGATACATTAGTTTACAGATGAGATCCATCATTGGACATCCTTTACTATATCCCGGAGCAGTTCCTCCTCGTCCTCGCCGTCGCATCCTGTCATGATGCAATCTTGCGGACGGCGAAGAAATAGTTTCCAATCTTCTCGCTTCCCTGGACCTCCTGCCATCCCAGGCCTGGAACGTAGACCACTCCCTGAACCATCGGGCTGCTCCAGCCCTGACCCTCCAAGAACCGCCGCAGCTCGCTCTCGTTGAGATATTTATTCCAGTCGTGCGTTCCCTTCGGTACCATGCCCAGAACGTCCTCTGCTATGAAATTGGTCGTGAACCAGCTTATCCATGTGCGCGCAATTGTGCTCATTACTAGCCATCCTCCAGGCTTGACGAAGGGCTGTACACGCTGCAGGACCGCGCCGGGTTCGTCAACGTGCTCAATAACTTCGAAAAGCGACACCACATCGTATGCTTCCTCCGCGGTTTTCGGTACAGGCAGCTGCTCGAGCGATGTCTGGATGTACTGCAGCTTGTTGTGCAGCCCGGGGTCTTTGCGAGCATGCGCCTTGGCGACGGCCAGAACCTCAGGCGTGGGGTCGATGGCTGTGACTTTCCTTGTGCTAGGTAGTCGGGCAGCGCTCTCGGCGAAGATGCCACCGCCGCAACCAATGTCAAGATAGGTCAGGCCATTGGAAGGAGCAGCATCGGCCTGAGTGTGGTGGCATGCGCGGATGAAATCGTGGCGGAGGGGGTTCATTAGGTGGAGGAGACGAGAGGAGCCGTGAGGTTCCCACCATTCAGCGGCGAGGGCGTTAAAGTGAGCGACCTCTTCGGGGTTCACAGAGGAGAAGTTAGGGGAGGAGGAGGATGTCGAGTGCCATCGTGGCGCGCAGCTTCTCAATGCTGCGGCAATCGTGATGTGATTCGAGTTTCGTTCGAAAGTGGTCGAAGGGATCGATAGTTGTCTATTCGGCCTGCCGAGACGTCGCAGGAAGGTACCTGCTGATCGTGATGCCGCTGGCATCTTGCAGTATCAGGAAGACAAGCCGTCGTAATTTTAAGCTTGTGAGGATGTCCCAGTCTAAAGCTTTGGATTTTGTTTCGGCCTATGACGACCGAGACGGTGATTAAATTGGGTATAGCGGTCCGAAATCGAGGGGATGAGCCAACACGCTGGGTGACTAAGCAGTCTTGCCCACCATCAGTAAGGGCTTGACTGGACAATACTGGATCACTCATAGCCGTCATGCCCCCAGTTCAAGATTGTTTTTATGATTAAATGCCTTCAATGGCTTTAGGATTTCCAAGAATGGAACAATTCCTGGTCGGATGTTCAAATGCCACACCAGGCTTTGCGGCTGATCGACACTGAATTGACCATTAACACCATTTGGTTTCTCGAAACGACACTAAACGGATTACGCAGATATGCATCCAAGAGCTTATCATTCGACTTTCAGTGGGTTCTTGATTTATGTAAAAGGAGTCGCTTTTAAGACGCAATAAGACGCAATGAAAGCGGGATCAGAGACTAAACTGGCCTGCAACAGGGAAGTACGATAATAGACCAATGTGTTGAGTCTTTTGCATTGGAAACCTTTCATTGGTCGCCGGCAAGGTTGATATCAGAAGAAAGAGACATTTTTCTGTAGATTAGCCCCATTCTTTGCTTGAGCAATAGCTGACTGATGCTTTCGCAATTCTCGACTCGGACTGCGAATTTGAAGACGCTTACATAATAACCGCGCGATGGCAACAAATCCATGGGCTCCAAGAACTGGGACACTAAGCAGGGTATCTGGCCGCGTTTACTGGTCAATTCGAGGGGTCCGGTGCATGGATGTACATGTTCCTTCTCTGGCGTACGACGTAGAGCCGAGTCGGAGTGACATGTGAGCCGGGAGTCGCAAGACAAAACGCCACTCTTTCGACTTCCACGAGCTTCTTCTCATGCCCTGGCGCTTACACTAATAAGCAGCAAAGACGGACTATTGCCAGGCGTTGCCCAGACTTTGATCGGATAAGGCGGGGAGCCGACATTAGGTACGAGTACCTACATGCAAACATGCAACTCACCGCGCGGGTCCGAATCCATGAGCCGTGAACCGGAGGGCGGAGGGTCCGGTAGGACCGTTGAGACTGAGTCGTGGTGTGGCTCTCGTCTCGTCTGATGCTCCGGAGTATTTATCATGAACGTGTCAATATAAATGGCCATTCCCTTCTTTTCCGGACAGTTCTGATCAAGTGATTCTTCTTCGAGACGTGACATCGCCAAAGTCAATTACACATCCGTTCGTCCACGGTCCTCATCATTTTGATTCCATCTACCCCGCGATTCTAGAACCCCTCCCTTTCAAAAACCCGCGAATACTCGTACGGGGAGCAGAAAAGAAAAAGTTGAAAAAAATTGAGACCCCTCCCGCTCGCTCTCCCACTTTTTGGCCGCCTCCGAACCCGCATCTGTGACCGTCGCATTAAGGTCCCGCAAGCCGAGGGCGCTGAGACAGTCATAACTACTACCTCGTTGGACCGTCTCTCTACCTCTCTCGATCCTCAATTCCCATACTCCTCAATACTCCATCCTCACAATGCCTGGCTCCACGATAGATTTGGGTCAATTCGACTCCATCCCAGACTCCATTGAGGCCTTCCGTACGTTTCCCGACCCCCCGTCGCTATCCGCTCCTTGGGTCATGGTTACCCGACTCTATATCCTTCAGCTGTGCGTTGAACGTTGGATCTGACTTGATTCCGTGCTAGGAAATGGAGAATTCCTCGTTGTTCTCGACGACCCCTCTCGTGAAAACGAGGCCGACCTCATCATTGCCGCCGAGGACGTGACCACCGAGAAGATGGGCTTCCTCGTCAGGCACTCCTCGGGCCTCATCTGCGCTCCCCTCTCTCCCGACCTCACCACCTCTCTTGGTCTCCCCCAGATGGTCCCTGATAACCAGGACCCCCGCGGAACCGCCTACACCGTCTCCGTCGACGCCGCCGACCCCTCCGTCACCACCGGCATCAGCGCCCGCGACCGCGCTCTCGTCTGCCGCGTCCTCGCCGACCCCAGCTCCAAGCCCGAGAGCCTGCGCCGCCCCGGCCACGTCTTCCCCCTGCGCTCCCGCCCGGGCGGCGTGCGACAGCGACCCGGCCACACCGAGGCCGCGACCGAGTTCTGCCGCCTCACGGGCAAGGTGCAAGCGGCGGCCATCTGCGAGCTGGTGGACGATGGTGACGAGGTCTCCGGCCAGGCCCTGCGCGAGAACGTCGGGATGCTCCGAGGCGAGGCTTGCATTACCTTTGCGCGCAAATGGGGTCTGAAGGTGTGTACCATTGCCGACCTTGTCGCCTACGTCGAGAAGACGGAGGGCAAGCTCGATGCCAATGGCAGCAGCTAAGGGCTGTCAGTTGGCATGGAGTTGTGAGGTGCGTGGAACTTTGGATATGGTGATTGAGGCGTAACTCTGCTCATTGTCTTCCTTGTATGCGTTGCATGTCCGGGCATGGTTTTGTTATCCCTTTTCTTCGCTCTGTGTTTGCGGCTCTCTGAGGGCATGGACATAGACTCAGGGCGATTGTATCTTCAGCCAAAAAATAGTAAGACGAAACAATATAAAAGACGAGGTCGCCCTCGCCTTCTCTCTACCTGTATACGAGGCAACATATCCCGGCAGTCCAATACGGTGTCGAAAACGCTGTGAAGTTATCCTGTCACTCTCTGCGCCTCTGTGCTGTCAAGGGCGTAGGGAAGCTGGCATCAAACTTCGACAAGCATTATTGAGACAAAAGTCCTCTGGGCAATGGAGCGCCAGATCAATTGTTTCCAGACTCACAGGAACTGTACTTGATTTCTGTCACGAGATATAGGGTAGCCTTGCGAAGCTGCGAGAAACGTTTGTCTGTTGGGCGACAGCTTCCGAGCAGGGTGGGTGGCACAGATCCTTTTCTTGGCCAATTCCATTTGTTGAGTTTGTCCTGACAATCCATCACTAAAAGGCATTGTATGAGACCTGGAGCTGGGAGAGTTGGGCTCTATGGAATCTTGAAATGTCTCAGGGATCATGGCGAGATCTTGGCAAGACCGAACTTTGACTATGGCATCAAAGCCCAGTGAGGAATGCAGGCTGTGGAAACAGGGTGTACTCTACTCCGTGGATAATAAGTGAGGAACAATTCGGAGCGAGCGTCTTGTGCATATACAGGGTAAGCCCAATCCCTGAAAATAACTTCTCTACCGTCGGCTCCTAAATCAACGTCAGCACCGCCGAGAATAGTCGGATTGTTGACGTAAAGTTGCCCGGTATTTGTAATTTCATGGCCATCTTGCATATTGTTCCGCATGGTTGAGTCGTCGTAAGCCCATTTGCACTTCTTGCGGTTGAGATGAGGACCTTGTCTTGAAGCTGACGATGCACATTCGGAGTATCTATGAATAAATACCTTGACGAAGGAGAAGGATGAAGCCTCCGTCAATCGGATGTGGTACAGTTGAACTGATAGAGGAAAGCAGAAACGCAGTCAGTGTCATTTGCCCAATCATGGTACCGATGTATATGTAGCCTGTAGGTAGCCCACCGTCAGGATTCCATCACATGCACTGCGCCCCAGAAGTCAGTATTCAAGGAAGAATGTCAGAAATGATCCAATAAGAGGTTCCGGAGAAAACGTGTAGCTGGGCGGAAGGTTTCCATGGTGATGCGCAGGCTCGTAAGAACCTGAAAGTTATCAAGTATGGTCATTGTGGCTGAGTCTAGTGGAGTACCTGTTGCATTTTTCGAAGGGCTGGGAGAATGGGCCAATGGGGAGTGAGAATGGCTCCAATAAGTGTTCAATCCTCATCTTGCAGAGACATCGTTATTGTTGTCAATGGATCGCGAACTTCCCGCGTGATCCACCTGCATATGTCCCTCAGGACTCTCTTTTATCGTTGCATAGGTATCCAGCTTGCCAGCCCACGGCTCGGGCAGATGCCGTAAAGACATTCGAGAACCTGAAGGAATTGTTCGATATTGGACAATGAGTTGACAAGATCAGAACACCGACCGTAGATGCCCATGAAAATACCCTCAGCCGCCCGGGAACACCGTCGGGCATCTTTTGGGCATCTTCCCTCCTCATTGGCTCATTCCGCTTGACAGGGATGTAACTGATCGGTTACATTGCACTTGCGGCAAGTTGTACATACAACAACAAACTCGTTTCCGATACACACACTGCCGACCCCTTGCATACTGTTGTCTGGGCATTATCTATTATCTGCCCGACACACCACATGAAGCGCTCTCCTTGCTCCTGTAGCTTCCCGAAATGATCTAAGGCAGGTGATGCCGTCTGGCACCCCTCGCCGTTCGCCATAGTGGACGTGGTGGTGTGCAGGAACTTCAAATTGACCAATCAGAGTATCGACTTTGACCAAATCTCAGAACACACCCTTACAAAGTACCCAGGTAAGAACCCTCGAGAACTTGGAACAGGTACCTGCTGAGTTCACTTCGCACAAGGACGAGTGTAGATCTCGGGAGAAAGGGTGTCTGGCTGTCCCGCGGGAGGGCCACCGTGCCGTTTGAAACCCTCCAGTGGCGGAATCGATGCATACCAGAGTACAAGACTTTTAGCCCCCAAATTCACAAAAGTAATCTAAAAAAGGGGGGGCTCAGCAATCACTACTTGTGCAATCTCGACGATTTATCAAGCAAGTACTTCAAGTTCTCCTTCAGTTCAAGTATAGGAAAGGTTTAGCACTACGCTCACGCCCCTTCCATTTACTTCAATCCAACCTGGAGACCATTGCCTAAATCTGTCCGATATTCGCTTTGTGAATTGGAAATTACAATTCTCCTCCTTCAAAAGCAGAGTTGTCTTCGAGCCTTTTCGTCCTGGAATCTCCGTCCCTTCTCCCCCGCCACTCGACAGAACCCTTACCCATGAAGATCGCTCATCACTGCCCACAGATCATCTACCCCCCTGGCATTCGTTTAAATCTGATAACTCCAAGTTATGATGCGGCCTTGCGGTACCATTTGTGTCAGTCTTGTTGCCATCGAGTCTTCCAAGCCCGGGGCCCAGAGCCCCCAGCTTGAGATCCAAGAGGGCAAGGTCCTGGAACAAGAAGTCTCGGTGCAACACATCACCGATAGCGCCAAGTACAGCTTCATAACGGAGCATAGACTAAGGGAGCTGCTCATTGTAAATTATGATCGAAGCTTCCCGACCATCTATGTGAACAACGACACTGTGGTTGTTATTCAATGGCACTACCCGACTTCGCGCAGGACAGTCAAAACCAAGCATTTGGTCGTGCGCAAATCGAGCTTTGATATCATCCTTCGAAAAGAGGACTGGGAGATTCCGATCCTCGAATTCCTACCACAAATCAACCCGAAAAACCAAGGGGCTGTGCTGAAACCTCATTCAACCCCCGAGAACAGACGTCTCGAAGGGGTGGAAGCGGAGGCTTTGCAAGCCCACAAAGAAGTCATTGAGGGCCGTCAAGATTCTGACTCGGAGAATGAGTCCAAATCGGAGAAACTTGCAAAATTCGACGACTTTACTTTCTCGCGAAGGTCCTCAGACTCCGATACGAGTGTGTCTGACGGCGCGCACACCGAAGCAGCCATCATTCTCCAGCAGTCTTCTGGCGTGGGATGTACTGGCAGCAATGAGGGAATGGGGAGCGAAAATTCAGAGAGGACGTTTGGGCATACACTGGAAACTGATGATGTCCCGGCTCCCCGTGCTGAATCGGACAATCGAATGAGCAGCGAATGCAACCAGGACATGGATGAGGATTATGAGATGGACAGCGAAGAAGATGTGAGAGATGACGATATTCGTTGGGGCATCATTGAGCCTGAAGACCCAGACTCGCCAGACGGCCCCGACAACACGGTCGAGGACGCGTACTGGCACTGGTCGGTCAAGGACCGTCGATGGTACCACCAGAACGACGACAACACTATACGTTTGTTTCCTGAAGACATCGCCGAGACATGACGACGATGCAGCCAAAGCTGGCACTGCAATACGTTTTAATTGGTACTGAACAGAGGGGCTCTGCTCGGTTAGACGCGAAGCAACCTCGTTGTGTAGTTGGGCGCATTAGTGTGATGCGGAGGACACGAAATTGCAAATTTGGGGATTGGCTAGAAACTTCTGTATATGATTGGAACGGCTAGGACTCAATGGAACATGACTTGCACTTTTACAGGATGCCTCAAAAGCCTCAAAAGCCACAACGACCACAAAGGGAAAGCCTTCTGCCCGCGAGCGGCGGAGAGAGCGACCTTGGGCCGAAAGAGGCCGTATTCCATAAACGATGCATGCAAGCCCGCCCAAAGCATGGTATTGAGGCCCCCCAAGGCTGAAATGAGCAAGCCACCTCGGGCACCGGTAACATGACAGAGGCGGGAGAGTGACAGAGCACGTGGGGGTTTGACATCTCTGCATGAACGCTCCGCCTCCAGAGATGTGGGATAACTTTCAAAAGAAACGAGTCGGTTCCGTTCGTCATCATCAGAACCCATGACCTTCGGATTTCCAACTACGGCTAATCGTGCCATCCAGCTTTTTACGATGCGTACCCCAGGCATAACTCGAATACGCCAATAGGCGCAAGTGTGTGTGTGGGCGGGATGACTTGTCGCCTATGTGCTTATTCGCCGAGAACAAAGTGCAGTTTGACCAAAACCACGGAATGAGGGGAAAAGAGACCCGAGGTTCCCTCAAAGAGAAACCGGGATTCCTGTTTGCGAGGATGGAGAAAAGATTATGCAGAGGCTCGGTGAAGGTCAACTAGTCTGGTTCCTCACATCGATAACCACCAGTCAAGTGCCGCCGATGCCCAAGCGACAGTTGTTGTCAACCCGCTAACTTTGGGTAGAAGAGCATTTGAGGCCAGCCCACGATCCAAAGTCACACGGCGAGTTACATGCACTCTCAATACTTCCGGAAGGGTGTGGGAGACAAGTTCTGCACAGTCGTTCCTAATCATCCGACCAGTACTCCGTATTCCGATCCTAAATCTCATCTGTCATATTAAGTCACGCCGCCATGTAAGCGAACGACACATCTATGTCAGCAGCCCGGCACCTCCGTTGCTCCTCTTCGGCCTGACGGAGAGAAATAACCCTCCGAATGCACTTCTATCAAGTTGCCTACATTACGAAGCCTTCTTTAGATGCATAGCACAATTACTTCCTTAGCCGTGTGGATCTTCTTCGGCCAGGCTCTGCCTTGACATCTTCCGGTTCCGGCTCTGTCTTGATTTCTTTGCTACTTGCTTTCGACTTTGCCGCCGTCACCCGTTTCTTCTTCGCAGGTGGCTCGCTCTCGTCCCAGAACTCCGACTTGTTCTTGCGTGACTTCATGGGCGGTTCGACTTCTTCCTTGGACTCGAGAGGCTCTTCCTTTATGCCGGGCACCGTTCGACCCGTCTTCTTCTGCAGTCCTGGAGCATAGCAGCTTGTTCTGCCACCGACGGTGATGAAAGCAAGCTTCTCGCCGTTGGGAAGCTTGACGGGCCCCTTGTTGCCTTTGCCCCAGCGGTAGTTGAAGAGCCAGTGTTTGGGGAACTGATCAGAGTCTCCTAGCTTATCCACGGCCGTCTGACATACGTAGCGAATACTCTCGTAGAGCGTGGTGACTTGAGCATCGCCAAGCTCATCGCAGTATTGCTCCGGGTGAAGCTTCGCTTGATACAGCGTCTCGTCGGCCACCCAATTCCCAATGCCACTTATCATTGCTTGGTCCAGCAACAGAGCCTTGATGGGAACACGTCTTGATCTCATCTTGCTTCGCAAATACTCCTCGGTAAAGATCTCTGGGTCAACGACTGGGTCGGGGCCGTTCTCCACAAGCGGTGAAAAGTTTCTAATCTCGTCTCCAGGGCAATCAACGAGCCGGACTCGTCCAAACCGACGGGAATCGGTGAATGCAACTTCCACACCCGGGTTTCCTTCAGTTGTGAATTGGAACTTCCAAAATCTGGGCGGCCATTGGTTTAGGTCTCCTTCTTTCATCTTCTTGTAGTAATTGGTATATGCCGTCTTCTCGTTCTTGATGTGGACCCATCCTGTCCCGCGTGAGTATCCGTAAATGCACGTTTGAGTTGCTGATGGTATTACCTGTCATGCCAAAGTGCATTACAAGATGAGGAGGCTTCTCGAGCGTGATCCTACTTTTATGAGTCAATAGCCCATATATTCCAGTCTTCAAATACTTACCAAAAGTACTTCCCCTGACTTCCTGACGATACAATCTAAAGCAATCAGAGACTGACTTGTTATTCGACATCACTTGTGAACCACTCACTTTCTTCTCCTTCAACGCAGCCTCAACTTCAGCACCACTCGTTCCCACTTTGCCAAACACATTCTTATCGTCTATGGCAGACGCAGAGACGATGCGCTTCCCTACGACGTGGAGACGGAGAAAGTGAACAATGCGGGCAACTACGGGAAATTGGTAAGCGACGGTGAGCAACGTTGAGTAGGTCTACTCACCTTCAGCAATCTCAGGCATGTTTTATGACTTCAATAATCAACAAAAAGCAAAATGGAGGCCTGGTCTATTATCTAAGAGAGCCAAATGATCTTTCTGGACCTGAGTGACGCGAAGACCGTGAACCTGGCTCGCGTGGATGCGCGATATCACGTGGCATATCACATGAAAGGTCTCCACCCACCCACTTGGCGTATTTTTCCCGACAGCTTTTTCTTCGCAAAAAGTTTCCGTTCGACTGAAGCTTTCCTCATTCTTCACCAACATTTCCAACTTTCGAGGTACGTTCTTGACGCACAGCATGGCTGCTCAATTCTCCCCTTCTTCCTGATGACACTGTAAACCGCAAACTAGAGTCTTTGACCACATGGAATGAAACCTCTATTTTACACGTCAGTCTGAAAGACACTGCTCTCGTCGCATCAGTTTTGGTCGCAAATTTTCCTAACCAACATCTGGCTAACTTTGTTGACAGAGCTCCCTCACCAAGCGGTGGATCATGGCGAGTCCTCTCACCTCTTCTGGCCCTGTCTTGGGCTAGATGTTCAAAAGGTACATTCCGTTCTTCCTTCTTCCTGTCCTACGTGATGATCATTTCTTTTAAATATACGCTGGAAATTACCGGCTGAGATTTTTCTTTGACGATATAAATTGGCTATTTCTGATGGACACCCTTTCTTTCACCTTTGCTTCCACCACTTTGAAGCTCTAGCTAACAGCTTGGAAGATGTAGACACTGGCAAGGTATGCTGAACAATATCCCATCCACGAACGACGGCGTCTTTCGAATGATGAAACGGCACTGGGCTCCGATCTACATGAGCAAGAGAAGCCACTTTGCGGCAGGCCTAGAAAACCTCGCCCACTGACTCTGGCGCTCAACCTCGAAGTTTTGAACCTTCTGGAATCACCGAGGCTAACCGTGTCTCCGTCTGCAGTGCCTGTGAATTTGTTCTCAACTGTTCTCTGGATATGACCACATGTCCCGGTTCAATGTAAGTTGCTTCTCTCATCAGCCCCCACATGCTTTCCTGATGATACAGATGACGAGTCTTATCCGGGTTTCCGATGCAGACACCATCTTTCTTTACCATTCATGCATTACCTGAACCAGCATTTCTTTCCAAGTTTTTCTTGTCAACTCAGTTGATCCTCACGCTGACCAACTCCTCAGGTAGAGTGAGTCCTTCGCTGGCTTCTGCCGTACAGTTCGATGATCATCTCTTCCCTGATGAACCAAAATGAAAACGACAAGCATATGTCCGAGCTTGCGCTACGACGACAACTCATTTACCGTCTGATCAAGATATTTATCCAACATTGGCAGTTGTCATCCACTAGGTTAGCGGATGCTAACGTGTCAAAGAACCTAGGCTGTCCATTTCATGGCTGTTTAATGTAACTGCACGTAAGGTTAGTCTACCCTGTTAATCGTACACCTTTCATTCATATGATGCATTACACAATCACGACGGTCAACTTAGCAAAATGCATTGATGACACCGCCTGTGACAAGGCACCTTCACCTGACAGAATTCCCTTATACTTTTTGTTATTGATGGAAGTTGTCTGTACCAAGTCACTGACATCAAGAAGACAGGTAACGCTACGGCCTGGCTCTTGAGCCTCATTATGTATCAATGCCATTGAATGTCACGAGGAACTACTGTCTTTGCTACCCGAGTCCAAATAAAATAAAAATGAACAATCAATTTGGTGCCCATCTACTGGTCCCTGGTCTTTGTCAATAATATTATAAGTGATTGCACTGCGAGGGTCATATCGTTGCTGTACTGAGTGTTCAAGTTGTTGTGTCCGGTTATAGCACTGAGGCCATAGCCTGGAGAGACCCTGTAGAGGATATTAGGGTCTCCGTTTCAGTGATGACTGTATAACCACGTAGTGCAAAGTAGACAAACAGACCAAGGTAACATCGAAGCTATGTTACCCGTTGACTGTGTCTTGACCCGGCGGTGTTTGCCTGAAGCCGATGCGTTACTTAACATACGTATTTTTGTCCATGCAGGGAGTAAACAGGTCATGAAGGTCTTGCATACAGAAGGGATCCTAGAGTCACTATTTCATGAATAATGGTGCAAATATTCCTGCCATCCAGGCCATTCGGTTTCGATTGGGGCACATACACTTCCATGTTCCATCTACCGAGCTGCCCCCCTCGAACCATGTTTCCCGTGGGTTTATAGACTCTACTTTAGCGAAGCAGTTCTGGGTCACTCCCTGGATCCGAACTGAAGCATACTCTTGAAGGCTACATGAAGACAAAGGCATATGCAGTAATTATCGTACGGTCGGGACATTTTAAAGAGGCGCTGTTGCGTAAAGATGGGGCGCCGGCTTGCGTAACTCATGGGATGTTAATTATCGTTATTATTCAGCTCGTCCTCCCCGTCATTCCTGACGCAGTGAACCTCGAACACCCGCCGTGTGACGGGTTTGTAGCTGCTAGTCCTGCGACGCGTGCCAACCAATGCTAACAAGTGACGGCCTGGGTCTTTGTGCAGAGCTGAAGCTTTAATGAATGTTGCCCGAACCACCAGCACACCGGTTTGCCATGGTGATTCAACAATTCGATCCCGATCTACTGTTCTTCGCCTTACGGCTGGGCGCACAACCGTCGGTTCGTTTAGTACCTGCTCGCTGTTTGTAACCAGCTGGACTCGGTGACAGCTTGTGCAACACATCGAGATATGGCAACACTGTTGTAACCATGCACAACATGATAAAAGCTGGAAGTCATGATGGAAAGCTCAGTGGTTTGTTAGTATTCTTCGTTCAAAGATGCTGGCATTGGTCGCATGCTACGTCTGCATGCATGATTGGTAATTTCGAAATCTTGGGCTAACTGAGCTCAGAGAATACACACCCGGTTCTTGATTTGTTGTGCAGATTCCATTTGTCTTCTGTTCGGAACCGATGGTGTCCGGTTTTACCAGATGCAAGGTGGCGACAAGTGCAGTATCGGCTTTGTTAGGTGCTTTATGGACATCCCTTGCGTCTATGACATGTCAACATTATAACCTATGGTTGCTGTGTTAAATCTGTTGCTTATGTGATGGACACGGCACAAGGAGCGCACCACGATTAACCGGTCTAGCACCTTCTCGATGATGACAGCGATATACGGAGCAGCCATACGGAGTTGCTGCAGAAGGCATGCAAGCATGCTAACCCGTTTGGTGCGTGAGTTAGTGGAGATGATCGCCACCGGTCAAGGGAGAAACGCCCGTCTCCAGTGCAAAGGTCTCTCTGTCTGCATGCTCAATGCTCACCGGATTTCCTCACCTTGACCGTGGGCATCCGAACTGTAGACGCAACCGATTGATTACACGACAGAATGGTTTCCCGATGGCAGACATGGCAAGAAGCAAAGACTCCCGATGTCTTCCATCATGCTACATGTCGTGACGAGCTCGCCTTTGTTCTTCTGTTTCGCAAAATGCACGAGTCACCCAAGACTTTAGGCGCTAAGTCCAAATTCAAACCACCATGATGATGTCCCCGGTTTGCGACATTTGTGCCGATTTTGGGCTCGACCAGGACTGGCACAGCAGCGGCAGCAGATTAATAAATAAATGGCCACCAACCGCCACGACAAGAAATTATCTTTTCTCTTTCAATTTATCCCATCTTGTCCATTGCATCACATTCTCGGAGCCATTTTACATCATCTGTTGAATCGTCTTTCTCTTTTCTACAAGTACCTCGTCATTGTCAACTAAGCACCACTACTGGTTTGTGTGTGAACAACAGCCATACCTCATCACTGTTTCCTTACCAACATCACCCATTACTCACCACCCATCGAATCAGTTCCCTAGATTTACTTTCACTTCTCCATTCCTCCTCCTCTCCCATTCTCATCATGGCTCAACCATCCGACATCATTACAACATCCTACCTGTTGAGCAACCTCCATTGCCCATCCTGTGTCGCCCTCATCCGCTCCCACCTGCACGAGACGTTCCGCAATCATGTGCTCTGGGTGTCACCAAACATCGTCACATCCGTCGTCACCGTCGAGCACCATAGTGACAGCGTTGCTTCGGTGCGGAGCATCGAGCGAGCCCTCCATGATGTCGGCTTCGACGTCTGCGGCGTCCACTCCTCGGCCAGCCTTGCCGATGACATGGAGCACGGCGTGTCGCACCTTGAGCTTGGCGAGAGCAGTCGTGCCGGCGCCGCCATGGGCCGTTCCAGCACCTCTGTCAACTCGTGGTTCCGCTTCTGGCGACGGAGACAGCCCTTGGACAGCTTGGAAGCTGCCAGGGCCGCCCATCTCGAAAACTGCAAAGTATGCCAGTCTGAAGCAGCCCGCAACAGCGGCGTCCCTTCGCACAGGGATGAAAAGGCCCAACTTGTCCAAGTGCACAAGACGAGCAGCGAGTCCTTTCACCTCATCAAACGCCTACCTCACCCTCTCCAGCAAGTCGTCACTGGAACTGAGGCACCGTTATGGCGAGCCACAATATCTGTCGGAGGTATGACCTGTGCAGTCTGCTCCAACACTATTACCGAGGAGCTCCAGAAGATCCCTTGGATCTCCAGTGTCGCCGTGAATCTCGTGGGCAACAGCGCCACGGTTGACTTCACCGATGAAAGCCACACCCAGGACATTGTAGACGCTATTGACGACATTGGGTACGACGCTACCATTGACACGGTCGTCAACCTCACCGAGAAGAAGCAGGCTCAGCCCGAGGATGGCCGCGATATCGAGATCAGGGTTGACGGAATCTTTTGTTCTCGATGCCCTGAAAGAATAAGCACGACGCTGAAGAGTCTGGGCTTGAGCCGCCTGGATATTGTTCGAGAGCCGTCTCCTCAAAATCCCCTTCTCAAACTTCACTACGTGCCCGACGCACCGAACTTTACAATCAGACACATCTTGAAAGCTATCGAGGCTGCAGACTCGTCCCTGAGTGCTTCCATTCATCACCCGCCCTCGCTCGAGGAACGATCGAGAGCCATCCGCGCAAAACACCAACGCTCTCTACTTCGACGCGAGATTCTTACCCTCGTCACCGCGATACCTACCTTTATTCTCGGCATCGTCTACATGAGTCTAGTACCTCATTCCAACTCAGGCCGAATGTACCTGATGAAACCATTGGTGTCTAGACTCACGCGTCTGGACATTGCCCTGTTCGTCCTCGCCACCCCCGTCTACTTCCTCGCTGCAGACGTCTTCCACGTCCGAGCAGTCAAGGAGATCCGAGCCATGTGGCGCCCGGGGAGTAGGATTCCCGTCCCACAGAGGTTCTGGAAGTTTGGGAGCATGAACATGCTGATCTCGCTGGGCACGAGCATCGCATACATCTCCTCGGTCGCGGAGATGATTGCAGCTGCCACCTCGAGCCGGAACCACCGCAGCTCTGGATCCGAGATGTACTTTGACTCTGTCGTCTTTCTGACCCTTTTCCTGCTCGCTGGAAAGTTGATTGAGAGCTACAGCAAATCAAAAACTGGCGACGCGGTAGAGATGCTTGGAAAGCTGCGTCCGACGACGGCCCTGCTCGTCGAAAAAGACAAGGCGGGCACTCAGGTGACAACAACTGTTCCAGCTGATCAGCTGGATTCCGGGGATACGATTCGAGTTCCTCACGGGGCATCACCGCCGGCAGATGGCATTGTCATCGCGGGGGACAGCATCTTTGATGAATCAAGTCTAACCGGCGAGTCTCGGCCCATAAAGAAGACCGAAGGGGACCAGGTCTTTGCTGGCACCGTGAACAAGGGGCCAGCCATCATGGTACGCGTTACAGGGACATCAGGCAGATCCATGCTCGATCAAATCGTGGAAGTCGTCCGGGAGGGCCAAACCAAGCGGGCTCCTATCGAGCAGATTGCTGATCTATTGACGACTTACTTTGTTCCCCTCATCACCTTGATCGCCATTCTCACCTGGATCGTTTGGATGGCTCTTGGCTTCTCCGGCGCCATCCCCAATCATGAAGGAGAGTCATCAGGTGGATGGGCCGCCTTTGCTTTGCAGTTTGCCATTGCCGTCTTCGTCGTTGCCTGCCCCTGCGGGCTCGGACTTGCTGCTCCCACTGCCATCTTCGTAGGGGGCGGTATCGCAGCCAAGCACGGCATCCTTGCCAAGGGAGGCGGCGAGGCGTTTGAGAAGGCCAGCAAGATTGACTGTGTCGTCTTTGACAAGACTGGTACTCTCACTGAGGGCGGAGAACCCCAAATCACCGACTCTGTCCTATTCCCAGATGAAGAGCAGGCCGATGAGACCAGACGTCAAGTACTCCTATCAGTTCTCAAGGCTGTTGAAGAGAGCAGCAGTCACCCCATCGCCAAAGCCATCGTCGCCTTTTGCGGAGCTGATGTTCGATCCGCTGACATTGAAGGGCAAGACGAGGTTCCCGGGAAGGGAATGAAGGCAACCTACACAAACAAATTGAACACGGAGCAGAGCTTCGACATGCTCGTAGGCAACGAGCTGTTGATGCAGGATGCCTCAGTCACCCCATCACCTCAGGTATCCAGCCTTCTCAACACTTGGAAATCCGAGGCCAAATCCATCGCCCTCGTAGCCACGAAACCTCGTGCCCAAGATTCTTGGTCCCTCACCGCAGCCTTCTCCATCTCCGACCCCATCCGCAGCGAAGCCAAGACGGTCATCCAAGCCCTCACCTCGCGCGGGACCCAGGTCTGGATGCTCTCGGGCGACAACATGACCACAGCGCGCGCCGTCGCCCAGCGCGTGGGCATCCCCGCCGACAACGTCCTCGCGCAGGTGCTCCCCTCGGAGAAGGCGACGCAGATCTCGTCCCTCCAGGCCTCCCTGCACGCGCGCAACTCGACGTCGCGCCGCGCCACCGTGGCCATGGTCGGCGACGGCATCAACGACGCGCCCGCGCTCGCGACGGCGGACGTGGGCATCGCCATCGGGTCCGGCAGCGACGTGGCCATCAGCAGCGCGGCGTTTGTGCTGGCCACGTCCCGGCTGGCGGCCGTGGTGACGCTGCTCGACCTCAGCCGCGCCGTGCTCGGGCGCATCCGGGTCAACTTTGCGTGGGCCGTCGTCTACAACATGCTCGCGGTGCCCGTGGCGGCCGGGTGCCTGTGGCCGGTGACGACGGGGGCCGGGTCGCACGTCAGGCTGGACCCGGTCTGGGCGGCGCTGGCCATGGCGCTGTCGAGCATCAGCGTGGTGTTGAGCAGCCTGAGCCTGCGGACGAGGGTTCCTTGGGTGGGATTTAGGTACAGGGAGGTGGATGCGGTTGGTGGTGGTGAGAGTGATGTTGTGCAACAGGAGTGAGTGGGATCCTAGTTTAGGAGCAGGATCTGGGTCATGGGAGGATGATGTAATTGCAGCTGTCAGATGTCTTTTTTTCCCCTCTGTTCTACGTTTCTCTGGTGTTTTATTACGAGCTACCCATCTTGGTTGTTACACTTTACGAAGTCATGCCCAATCCCCCCTTTCCGCGTATGAGTCAATATCAAGTCGGATATATTGACCTACCTACACCAAATGTATTCTACATAATTGTCACATCTATAATCTCACTCTTTCCTGCCCTGCTACCACGATTCTAAAATGTCATCACTAATTGATTCCATCCTCCTCCACATCCTCAGGCTCAGCCCCCTCCCCCTCGCCATTCGGGCTTTGGTGCTTAGCTCTCGGGTCCGACTTACACGGCCACCCCAGCAAAAAATAAGCCCAGCAGCGAACGCTTCCATCGGTTCTTTTTTTTGTATACCGCTTTGCCCGGCTTAGATCCTGCTCATTCCTATGCCCGCTCCAAAATCTTACTTGGATTCTTGGCTACTTGAGGTCACATTGTCCAAAATAGACGGTGATTATTACGGTGAGGATGAGTAGGATAGAAATAGGTTACAATAGTAATTCGTAATCCGTAACGAGACAAAAAGCCGTTGT
>JALNIO010002105.1:0-32580 GCA_023509875.1 Rugonectria rugulosa | reverse complement strand
CCCCCCACTACAGCCCACTACTGCCTAGGTGCTTCTGTTCCATGCTCCATGTTCCCATTCATGATGTCCATCTATGATCGCCATCCTAACTTAGACCTTAAATATCGACATCATTCAAGATTCGTCTTGAAGGCATCTTTCACACCTCTCCAAAGGCCAGCAACTCGATATCGGATCGCTACACCTAGTATCAAGTCTTGTACAACCCCTCCACGCTTGACCCCTGTTTATCACCTTCCTCTTCTGCCCAGCGGCCCCTCGTGCGTGCCCATCATGGGAGAGCTCGCCGACTACCTCATCAACAACGACCCCAGCTTCAGAAGGTATTCCCATCCTCCCGGTACACCGCCAACCTAGTCCCTCTAATAAAATCTCCAGGTCGAGACTACCGGCCCTCTACTCCGACTTCCGTCCCCAAAGAACACTCAACCCAGATGGCTACAAGGCCAACATCACCGCCTGGCGCCAGGCCCTCTCCAATCTGACGTCGCACGGCCTCATCTCCCACCAAGGCTCAACTCCGAATCTCTTTGTCCTCTCTCTCGACGCCTCTCTACTCCGATCTCTAGAATGCAAAGAATATGGACAGCCTCTCGCCCTAGGGACCGTGGTGCGTGAAGCCGCCGCCGAATACGAATTCATTCCGCTACAAGACTTTCGCAAGTCGCAACAAAGCATATATACTCGCAGCTGGTCAGGAGTACCGTGGGCTGTCATGAGCTGGACGCTACGCCAACTAGGCGTTATTGATCCTTCAAGGGGGGATGATAAGCTGCCAGTTGGACAGTTTGTGGTGGTGAAGAACCTGGAGGCCGTGTCAAAGGAACTGGGGGATCTCACGGCCGAGAAGATTTCACGCTTCGACAGGGTATTCACAAAGGCGCAATTCGAAAAGGCCTTCTCGGCAGGCTTGATAAAAGACCAGCGCCTGACAGAGACAGACCTGGATGTGTTACTTGCCTTTCTTTCTCGAGATAAGGGCATCATCGAATACGACGGCAAGATCATTCGCATCAAGGGATCCGGGGAACAAGGAGGCATCACTGAAGAGGATATCGCTATGGCATCCCTTAAAGAACTCACCGAGAGTCTCAAACACCAGACTGACCTGCTAAACAACCGCATCGAAGAACTTGCTCAACAAGCCAAAGGCGCTGTCGCCCGCAAGAATCGCGTCGCTGCTCTTGTTGCTCTCAAATCCAAAAAGACAGCCGAGGCTTCCCTGGCCACGCGTTACGCCACCCTGAACCAGTTAGAGGAAGTTGCCGCTAAAATCCAGACAGCTGCGGACAATGTCCAGCTTGTCAAGGTCATGGAATCTTCCGGCAGCGCTCTCAAGAGCCTCAACGCCCAGATCGGCGGCGCTGATCGCGTGGAAGGCGTCATGGACCGTGTGCGTGAGCAAATGAGCGCCGCCGACGAGGTCGGCGCCATCTTATCCGAGGCCACGGGTGAGGTTGTGGATGAGGGCGAGATCGACGACGAGCTCGAGGCCATGGAGGCGCAGGAGCGTGTGAAGGAAGAGGAAGTGCTGCGGGAGAAGAAGGCTGCCGAGGAAAAGGCTCAGAAAGAGCAGGAAGCTAAGGAGGTGGCCGAGTTGGCAAAGAAGCTCAACGAGTTGCCAGATGTGCCCATGGAGGATCCAACTCAGGAGAAGGAGAAGTCGCCCACTTCAGAGACTGGCATCGCCAATTTGGCCATCTAACGCTGCTGAGACTCGACAGTCTTGGCCACTTAGGCTTTCAGGGAGTCTACGTATTTGTTTCACGTCACGAATTAGGATATCTACGTCGGTGTTGAGCGATCTGTTCATGGGCGTGTCATTAGAGCTTGCTGCATTTATTTATATATATGTAATCACCCAATTTTGGCGTCTCATTAAATGATATTTTACCGAGCCTAAACGGCTCATGATGTCTCATGTCATTGTCCGCTGTTGGGTTGTTGTTGGTGTAACGGCCCCTGACTTGAACTTGATGGTGCCAAGTTCTCCCGACTATCGTTCCATCTTGAATCTACTTGCGTCCGAGAATCAAGCTAGTCAGTAGGTAGCTCGTGGCTATACCAGTCTTTTGCTGTCGTAACTCTCACAGTTTGGTATTCGAGACCGTCTGCTGAAGGTACATGAGTCTCCCCCGTCGGATAGACTCCAGAAGGTAATCCAGGTTGTAATACGCCGTTAGGCAGCTGCTGTCCACGATCCTCAGATGATGCTGTGGCCTCCTGCTGCTCTATAGTGTGCGGTGAGGATCGAAATGCCGTTTGTGAGTTTCCGTTAGTTGCCGACGTGCCCAAATTGTTCGTTCCGGGTGTGTATGTTGCGGACGCTGTTACTGACGTTGCAGCCTCCCTAGCCGCTTCCTCTGCTGATTCTCTTTCGGCATCCTCAGCCTGCTTCTTGGCCTCCATCCTGCTCTTCCTCGCATTTGCAACCAGGTCTTGAAACGAGGAGCTGTGCTTTGAACTCCAAGCAGCCCCGTCGAAATCCTTGTCTTTGACCATCGGCTCATTTTGCGTCATCCTTCCCCCAGCCGTTGAAACGCGACCACCCTGCGTTCGCTCCCATACATCCAAGTCATGCATTAGTTCACTGCGCTTTCTTGGTCGAACCGCATCGCAGTTTGCGTTCCAGATAGTTAACCACTCTTTATGGCGTCGTTCCAGCAGGACCCGAGGGCCTTGAGTAGATATGCCCAGTTCTCCCATCTTCTTCTTGAGAGCGTTATCTTTCAGCATCGCATAGTTGAGACCGGATAGGCGTTCAGAGGCTTTGGTATGTTGCGCTTGTCGTTGGCTGAACACAGGAGGCTGGGAAGCTTTCGGCTTCGGGGGTGCTGGCCCTGTACAGGACTCGAGATGGGAGAAGACTTGCCACTCTTTCATCCGGCTTTGGCAGACTGGACAGGGAACAAGACCATCATCCGGTACGTATTCATCCTCTTCTAGTAGCTCCTCAACCTCGTCGTCTTCAATCTCGATCGGCTCGGGCGGGGGCGCAGCTGGTTGGTTTTTCCTTAGTCGTGCGGATGTCCGTAGCCGCTTGCTTTCGGGGGCATCGTTCGTCTTGACTGGTTCGTCATCCGCCTTTCTCTTGGGCGCAATCTTCTCTTCTCGAGAACTGCGTGCTAACTCAAGCGCCTCTGCTCGCGCCTTGGTGAAAGCATCGACCGTTTCCTCCATTGCCCAATTGCTCCTAAGCTTCAGCTGCTGGTCGCTTGAACGGCACATGGGACATTTGCCATCATTGCTTAAGGCTCTCCGGATACATAACGAACAGAAAGTATGTGAGCAGGTCGTCATCATCGGCGTCTTGTAAAAATCTTTGCAGACTTCGCATCGCAGGGCGTTCTCGACAGCTGCCAGTCCTGACAGCGGCGTCGATAACCAATCGGTCGAGTCGGGGACGTCATGATCGGCCATTGGAAGAGAGACGGCTGAATTTGAAAGGTCCAAGAAAAGGTGAGAACTGTCAGTCGCAAAGAACAAATGCTTTATGCTGTATATGCTTGATAATTCGAAAGTGATATTTGCGACATCTGCACTTGGCCGTCGACTGCCCTGCTAAAGACACGCGCCTAGACGCGCCTGCCTACCTTAGATCGGCAGTATTAGGTCGTCTTTTTACTACCCCGTTAGTTGAATATAGCTCTTTGTACGGAGTATGGAACACCTATTTGCACCTCCAAAAGATCGCTGACGCTGCTTGGAATTTAAGAGCTCTATGCATTTATCCGTAATGCACATCGCCCAGTAAGTGTGCCACGTGAGACCGCGTCCACTCTACGCGTCTACATCAGACTCTATTGGAGTAGCCACTTTATTTCGTGTCCCTCAGCCATGCTCCTCTCTTGTCAATGAGATTTCCAAGCAATCCTCTTTACCAAAGTACGCTGTCTTCAGCTTGTCTTTTAAGTCATTATGGACGAGCATAAGAAGTTCCTCGCAGATCGTCTGCTCAGCGAAGAACGACCGGTAAGCATTACACTTGATATTATACATGACCTGAAGCTCACATATTACGCAGATCACCTACCGCCTGCTCAGTAGGGCATTAGACGTCCATGTCAACACAGCCAAGCAGTATGTGGGAGAGTTCCTCATGTAGCATTTTCTGCTTTTGTACTAACCTATTTCGAGGATGCTGTATGACTTTCATCAGTACCAGAATGCTTTGCGCGCCGACTCTGTCCACGCAACATATCTCGTCTACGGTATCAAGTCGTCGGAAAATGCACAGGCTAATAATGGCGATGTTGAAATGACGAGTTCCATGCCCGAGAGCGAGGCACTTTCAGAAGATGGTCCAATCACAACCTTGACTCTAGCGAGGGAAGAGGAACTCACAGGTAGTTCCTATCCCCAGCTACAGTTGTTTTCATGAACTAACATGGGAACTACTAGAAATTTTGGCGGCATACCAAAGTGTCACCTCGATTCATGTCTACAGTTTGGCACCGCATCCCCAAAGAGACCTATCTCTATTATCCGATGTTTCAGCGCAATTAGGGGAATATTCCAAGATTGAAGACGTCGTGGCCGGTGTCAAAAAGTATGGCACCATCCCTAACCCTCAAATGCGCCGTAGAGATCGCGGCTCCCGACCCCAGGTGTCCTCCCAGGCCACCTCTAAGCCTGTTGTGAAACTAGAACCATCAGCGCCTAAGTCCTCCATCACGACGAAAACTACGGAAGAGCCCGCCAGCTCGGAGTCAACTACAGACACCAAATCCGTCAAGCAAGAGGGGTCTGAACCAGCTGTAAAGAAAGAAACGCCATCATCCAGCGCAGGGAAGAAAGCCACGACAAAGAAGGGCGTGGCAGGGGGGATCATGCAGTCCTTTGCCAAGGCCGCTGCAAAGCCTCCCAAGCCCAAGCCGGCTCCGAAGAAGGAAGAAGAGGATACAGCCATGGCTCTCTCTGATGATGGAGAAGCAGATGATACGGACGTGCCGGCCAAGAAACCAGCCGGCGATCCTGATGCTTTGAAAAAGGCCAGGAAGGAACGTGAAGACGCTCTGAGGCGCATGATGGAGGAAGATGACGAAGAAGAAGCTCAATCTTCTGGGAAAGAGGACGAGCAAGAGGACGAAGAGATGGAAGAGGCGCCCGAGCCCGAGCCAGAACCTGAGCCGCCCAAGAAGGAAGAGCCCGCGGAGGTTGTATCAAGCAGTGGAGACGGGCGAAGAAGAGGCAAACGACGAGTCATGAAGAAGAAGCGAATCTTGGACGATCAGGGGTACATGGGTAAGAATCCAAGTTGGCTTGTCTCTTGTGTGCAATTGCTAACCTTTGCGAACCAGTCACTATTCAAGAGCCTGGTTGGGAATCATTCTCGGAGGATGACGCACCGCCCCCAGCGAAGAAACCAGCAGTCACCCGGACGCAATCATCCTCGTCAACGCCATCCTCCTCGGCTGGCAAGACGAAGAAAGCTGCACCCAAGGGACAAGGCAATATCATGTCTTTCTTTGGGAAGAAGTAGACGAAGGACTGCAAGGTCTTGTCGACATAATCTAGAGTTTACAATAGTGCTCAAAATAATACCCCAAAACAGTTTTATTTGTGAGAGTCTTTTAGGTCAGCATCTGAAATGCCATTGGAGAAACTTGCATATTTGACAGGGTCGGCCTTGATCCGTTGCATGACTGCGCCGAGCCGTCGCACGCCTTCGACCAGTTCGTCCTCTGGGACATAGGCAAACGTGAGCCGAATAGCACCGTCCAAGTCGACCGTTTTCTCGTCACCATGCACTTGGAACATGTTACCGTTGCCCACGATGAGGTTCTCCTCGGCCAGAGCAACGTTGCTAATGAGCTTAGCTGAGAACCCCTGAGGCAGATTTAGCCAAACGAAATAGCCACCATAGACCTTGCCATCGACCAGACCGGCCTCACGAATCGCTACGTTTAGCGGAGTGATGTGCTCGTGGATGGCGGACACCATGATTCGATGGCGGCGCTGGAGAGCCGGGCGGACCTTTTCGGCCAAAAAGTCCCTCAACGTACCCGATTTCATCATGTCTGCCAAGACAGCTGCGACCAATTGACTGGGTGCACCGCCGGATTTGGAGGCGCCCGTTTGCGCAAGGCCAAACGCAAAGGCTCGCGAGCCCTCCAGCCAGCCAGTGCGACATCCAGGGCCCGCCATCTTGCTGAATGAGCCGTTGCTCACGGCATGGCCGAAGCCCTTGGGGTCGTTCTCAGCTTGGCCCATGGCGAGGTCAATGTCGCAAAGACGGGGGAGCATCATCTCAGGAGTTGCATTGGAGCGTATGGGGTTGTCAGCAAGCTCATCGATGGGCCATTGGAGAAGGTCGTATACGTCATCGCAGATAATGAGGGCATCGTACTTGCGTGCCAAACGGACGAGGCCCTCACGACGTCTGACTGACATTGTTTTTCCAGATGGATTGGAACATGTAGGTACGCAGTATATGACGTGGCGATAGTACTTGCGGTACAGACCAACATCCTTGAAGGGCTGAGCAATGTTAGTTGGAGAACCTTACACGAGGGTACAATCATAGCCACTTGCCTTTGCTTGGGGTTTCCCTGCTTCGTCCTCTTCTAACGTAATAATCTTTGCTTCCAAAGCCTGAAGATCAATACCTTCCTCGTCTTCTGGGGAGGCCCTCAAGCGTCCAGCGAATCCGGCATCATCAAAGACGGCGCAGGCAAGGTGGTAGGTTGGAGCCACCATCCATACTGCCCTTGTGACGGCGGGATCAGTGAAGCTCTGCAGAATATTGGCCACATTCTGGCTCGCACCGCCTGTGATGCAAATGCGCTCAGCATCGGGACTGACACCATAATGGGCAGCGAGCCAGGTGGCTAATGCCTCGCGGAGAGGCTGATACCCGGGATCCGGGCCGTACTGCAGCGCGGGAACATAGATGTCGGGATCTGCGAGGAGACGCTGCGCCGAGGCGGAGAGATGGGAAGCTGGGAGAAGGTCTGGGGCAGGCCAGCCGCGTATGAGGTTGATGGGAGGCTTGGAGGTTGTCATGGCACCTTGCGACGACGAGTAAAGACCAGGATGAAAGGTGGTAATGGGTCTCTTCAAGGATCCAATTGCTCGGCGATGAGATGCACCACCACGTACAGATGAAGCACGACGACAAGCTGACACGGGATGAAGAGTTATAGTTGGAGCGCAGCGATATCGGACGGTATGGATGAGGTCGTTTAACATGGTCCATCTACAGCGACAGGGCTGGCATGATGCTATTGACTGGGGCGGGGGCCGTTGTGTAAATTAGGTAGTGTCATTGTCATGACTGGGGAAACTTGATTAGAGAATGGAGAATTGTGAATGGGTGAGAGAGCCTGAGCCTGTGAGGCTTCGGTATTAATTGCCTAGGTGGTTGTGGGCGGGGCACTGCCAGCCTGGAAGTTACTGCATGTGTGGGGAAGCTCGGAATGAGTTGACGATGAGCAGAGGCCCTTCAGCCCAGAAAATTTAGTTGGTGCTTCTATCATACCTACCTACGAAGTAGTGCAATCATCAACCATCAACAGATACAAAGCCAACTCATCTATACCGTCTGCTGCAGGCCGGCACATGGATTAAAGTCGTCTTTCCTAAATAGAAATGGCTGCACTCTCTTCAAACTGGAAGAAGCTACAAGCAAAACTCAAGGCTGAATCTTCCTCATCCAAACCCTCCCTCAAGCGCAAGTCCACATCAACACCAGCAGAACAGCCTACCAAAAAGCCGAAAGTCAACTCAAGACCAAACCCGAAGTCTCGTATGGGCGCTGTTCACAGCACCAAAGTTGACGATGGCCCAACCAGTGCCACTTCTCCCTCCCTCGCGCTGTGGGCCGAGGACAATGGTGTCTCTGCAGATGCCTTAGCAGAGGCTTACAATTTGGGGACAAAGGATAACGCAATGATGCTTGCATCCGCAAGGGACAAGGTCAACAGTGGCTTGATAGAGGGAATCGATATTGGCAAATACATCGCCATTGATTGCGAAATGGTTGGTGTCGGACCTGGTGGCTACGAGTCCGTCCTTGCTCGCGTGAGCGTTGTTGACTTCCACGGACGCCAAGTTTATGATTCATATGTCAAGCCCAAAGAAAAAGTCACAAACTGGAGGACGGCGGTCAGCGGGATCAGCCAAAAGAGCATGAGATTCGCCCGCGACTTTGAAGAAGTTCAGCAAGACATTGACAAGCTTCTCCAGACGCGGATATTGATCGGGCACGACATCAAGCATGACCTGGAAGCTCTCAAACTGAGCCATCCTGCACGAGATATTCGGGATACTTCCAAGTACTCTGCATTCAGAAAGCATGGAAACGGGAGGAAGCCAGCGTTGAGGCTATTGGCACAGGAGCTTCTGGGAGTAGAGATTCAGGATGGAGCGCACTCAAGCATTGAAGATGCAAGAGTGACAATGCTCTTGTTTCGGAAGCACAAACAAGGATTCGACGTCGATCACGCAAATCGATACGCACCCAAGACTTCAGCTCCGCAGAAAGGGAACAAGTCCAAGAAGAAGCGCAAGGGTTAGTAAATGACGGAGGAGGCGTATGTTAAGGATATCATTTATGAGATTGTTTTATATACCCCCATTAGATTCAATTTTTGACCCCGCAAATACTTCTCTCGATTGATTTTGAAAGATTAGTTTTGTATGAAAAGTCTGTCATGGAGTCGTTGGTGAATGACTGCTTGTTGTACTTCATTGGCGAGCAATCTCACGAGAGCCTATTCTTGCCCAAGTCGGCTTCACTACTTAGAAATCCCGACAAGGAAACAACCTACCTGAGTTTCAAAACGTCAATATTATCCAACAGTACGCATGTAATAATTGTTTGTCACCATCACCTGAAATTTATTGCACTTCGTCAGGAGATGCAATCTAACGGATGTGTATAGGGTAGGCAGCTTCCATTTGATAAGATAAGAGCTGTGATTTGGCGACCCCATTAACGCGTCCGTCAACGCGTCTTTCTAATTCCACCTTCACCAACCTCTGAACCAGCCCAAAGCCATGTCCCAGCCAATCTTGTCCCTGAAAGCCGACGAAAAGGCCCCAAAGGCTGTGGCAAACGTTCTACCGTGCAGAATTCATCACAATGGTCCGATTGACTCCGTCGCCGACTACTGGAACCCAACGCCTGCGCAAGGTTGGTCTCAGCGTGCTCTTCGACCTGTGACCATGGAATTGCAGCTAATGTTATTCGTAGACGGCAACAAGATCGCTTACTTTCGAGGACGGAAACTCCAAGGCAAATCGATAAAACTACCTGAGCAATGTCGAGGTGTTGTGGTAGAACGAAAGAAGGACGAACTGCCCCCCACCGAGACGCCCCAAAACGAAGACGATGCCTCCGAACCGACAGGGTCAATGCAAGTGACGGCAGAGTTTGACGAGATGGTCGTCTGGGGACATGAGGCTCTGGGCGATGCTGTTGGCGATCCGTATATTCGCGGCATGGAAGAGTGGCTACAGGTCGCTGATCAGGTGGGTAGTCCTTGCAGAATGCTATATTTGGATACTGACCACGACAGATTCACTCATATGAAGAGGACGACGGCTCCATCCAAAAGTGACATGATTTTCCCCGGCGATGGAACGAATCGAAGTGGCTCAGCACGAGCAATCATCAACCAGGCAGTGTACTTGCACACTTAAGGCGTTGGAAGGCGTTAGAATTGGGCATAGAGGAGAGGTAACGTTCTGTTTTGACGAACGGTTTTTATGTAAAGGACACAAAAGACGCAACCCATTGATATTTAATAAGTATAGTGCGACATCAAGTAGACAAGAGACTGCTTAGAATTTTACAAATTGCATCGCCCACTTCTTGTGTTCCAGCCTCCCCTCCCATATCCCTGGATCTAACTTCCAAGCCACTATTTTCTTTCGAATCAAAAACAGTCGCAACGGCTTCCTCAATGGCCGAAGCCTCATCATGAAGAAGGCACGAATATCTGAGCAGCATGGCCAAACTGAGGATCTGGGCAACGGGGTTGACCCATCCCTTGCCAGCAATGTCAGGAGCGCTCCCGTGCACAGGCTCATATATACCGTTGCATTTACCTTCGCCCGGAATACCAGAGATACTTGCACTCGGAAGTGTTCCCAAGCTACCGACAATTCCACCCGAGATATCGGAAAGAACGTCTCCGAATGTGTTGTCGGTGTGAATGACTCCGTTGAAGCCACGCGGATTCTTGACCATGAGCATGGCCATGCTATCAGCGAGCTGGTGATGAAGTTCGATATCAGGGAAATCCTTGTCAAATATGTCTTGCGTAACCCGTCGCCAAAGTCTGCCACTCGCAAGAACATTGGCCTTGTCAGCGCTCCAAACAATGGCTGGGCCGCCACCACCCTTGCTGTCGCCATCTTTTCCCAGGATGCGCGCGACCGCAGCACTAACACGAGCCAACCTTTGAACCTCTGGTGGCGTGTACACCCACAGATCAGATGCCTCTGCAGCTTCTTCAACTTTGTGGCCAAAGTACGCTCCACCGCAGTTCTCTCGTACGACGATGAACTTGGTGCCCTTGGCAATGTCCGGCTTGATTGGTGATGCATCAATCAGGGAAGGGACGAGGAACTCGCAGGGACGCAGGTTGGCAAAGGCATCGAGGCGCTTTCGAAGGAGTAAGAGACCAGTCTCGGGGCCAGGCGATGCATTTGCCCACTCGGGACCACCGACACTGCCAAAGAGGACGGCATCGCTGTGTTCAGCCTTTTGTAAGACTGCCTCGGTCATGGGGACGCCATGCTTGTCAATGCTGCAGCCGCCGGCGAGGTCGAATGTCTTTTCGAATTTGACGGTCGGACGGTGCTTCTCAACGACATCCAACACCTTCAATGCTTCGGCCATGACCTCGGGGCCGACATGGTCTCCCGGGAGGACGAGGATGCGAAATGTTGTTTCTGCCATTGTGGACTTGGGGGCTCTGAGTGTCTCGCGAACCTGACTAGTGACTGCAGTGATACGGACGATTGAAGTCAATAGCTGTTTGACAAGTCATCCGTGGTACGATGCTGTCTGACTCCAGGTACTACATGCTCAAATAACACGCTCCGAGGTACGGACCATGATCTCCACCTCCATGGTACGCCAGTATGGCTTCATCAACTAACACAGGACGGATCAGCAACTGGCTCCTACTGCACGGAGCAATTCCGAGCATGGAGCGCGCCGTCTTGGGCCGACTCTCTCGTTCCCCCGCCGGAGCGTGCCACCGGTGATGTCAGCCTGGATAAAGTTAGCCCCCTCGTGGACGGAACGGCGCCACCCTTCGGCACCTATCTTAGCTGACAACTGGAGTTGGAGGAGAGCTCTAAAGCTGAGGAGTAGCATGATTGTAGTCTATCGGGAGCATCTTTGCTGGGAAGAGTGCGCTTACGACTTGATACATTTCTCTATCTCAATCTTGCTCGTTCAAGCCAATACAAAATGTCTCCAGGACGTCTCGAAGGCAAAGTTGCCATCGTCACCGGTGCCGCCTCCGGGTTTGGCAAAGGCATCGCTACCAAGTTCGCCCAGGAAGGCTGCAAGGTCGTCATTGCTGATCTCTCTGAAGAGGCTGGCCAAGCAGTCGCGAAAGAACTAGGATGCAGCTTCAAAAGAGCAGATGTCACCAAAAGAGCCGACTGGGAGGGCCTCTTAAATGAAACGACAAAATTGCATGGGCATCTGGACATTGTGGTGAACAATGCCGGCGCTGCCTACGCCAACAAGGCCACAGAAGATGTCACGGAGAGCGAGTTTGACTTGGTCATGAACGTCAATGTCAAGTCCATCTTCCTGTCCACGAGTGTTCTCGTCCCATACTTCCTGAAGGAAGACCGGGCGGGGTCCTTTATCCAAGTGGCGTCGACAGCAGCAGTCCGACCGAGACCGAGGCTGACTTGGTACAACGCATCCAAGGCGGCCGTGGTCACTGCGACAAAGACGCTGGCGGTGGAATACGGGCCGAAGCAGATCCGGTTCAATGCCGTCTCTCCTGTCGTTGGAAGTACGGGCATGTCAGTCATCCCTGTTTTTGTGGTAGTATTTGGTGGTGATGTGTTGCTGACGTTGCAGACAGGACGCATCTCTTCTTGGGGAAAGCCGACACGGCGGAGAACCGTGCGGCATTTGTGTCGACGGTGCCTCTGGGGCGGCCTTCGACTCCGGCAGATGTTGCGAATGCTTGCTGTTACCTTGCGAGCGACGAGGCGGTCTTTATCACGGGGACCAACATTGAGGTGGACGGAGGACGGTGCGTGTAAGTTGGAGGAGGAGGAGCAGAAGAATCATGGACTCTGCCTGGGTTTGGTCTACATGTACACCTTGAGGGCTTCTCAAATTACTTCTCTCAATCTGTTACTCTCATCATT
Source organism: Rugonectria rugulosa (assembly GCA_023509875.1). NCBI lineage: Eukaryota > Fungi > Ascomycota > Sordariomycetes > Hypocreales > Nectriaceae > Rugonectria > Rugonectria rugulosa. The sequence goes on along the minus strand of JALNIO010002105.1, from coordinate 20,226 downwards.
AATAAATTGCACGGATCATGGAACTGCACTTCGGTACTCGTACCCTGGTAGCTAGCTCGCAGCTCCTCCTCTCAGAGCTGAGCTTTCCCCGCATCATCTTCTCCCTTGAGTTAACAAAATGGGTCGAGTATCCACCTCCACCATTCTTCGGCTCCTTCCCCATCCCCCCGGACTTTTCACTATCATTGCTCAGCTCGATACTTGCGTCCTTCCCCGTGTTTATGGCTTTGCTTTGTTGCTTTCCGTATGTATATCGAGTCCAATATATACACGATATTCGCCCAAAATGCCTATAGGTGGAATGCTCGTTCCCAACGTCTACCGCACTTACTATGTTCGCTTCTCGCCCGTCCGTATTAATGGTCTATAGCTAGGATCTAACCCGTGGAAATAGCATCTGCCTCGCCCTGACCTCCAATGCTCCTATTGCGGCAAAAGCTTCTCCCGCCCAAGCCACTTGAGGCGTCACAATCTGATCCACGTCCCTCCGAGTCGACGAAGGGCAATCACCTGTGAGAAATGTGGTTCCACCTTCTCTAGGCGAGATGTGCTCTTCAGACACATGAGGGTTGCCCATGGGCTTGAATACGTGGCCCCGACGAACCAGCAGAGATCGTGCCATCGATGCGTGCGCAGAAAGATCAAGTGCGACCGACAGCTGCCATGTTCGGGCTGTACCAGGTCCAGGGACTCGGAGCCGTGCCAGTACCCAACCGTCCAAGAACAGTACGACCCGGGATTCGAGCCAGGCTTCCAAATCTCCGAGAAGAGCTTGGAGAGCTTGGAAGTCACACACGTCGATCATGTTCCCAGCGAGCCTTCGGCTCAGAACGAGACCTTGAATGTCGCCGTTTCACTCAGTAGGGGTACCAGTGGTTCTACAGCATCCATGCAAAACACCAATGTCGAGGCTGTCTCTTCTTTGGCTTACCACTCGCCTGATGTACCCTCACCCCAGAGTTATCGGCGTCCACTACTACCTCCAATCACTGAATATCCGACTGGTAACGCGCCATCGCCATACAATGATCGAGCTGGCTTCCCTAGTTGTCCAACGACTAACGCATCCTCCTCTCCAAATGATCACCCCGACTTTCCTCAATATGGCGACAACTTGCCTAATAGTGGTCCTCCGATCCGGAACGCCCATCTTGGGCTTCTTCCCCCCATAGTGAACCACCCGCAATCGACATCGACCGATCAACAGCCCGAAGTCCTACCTCCAATCAGCCCGCCAGCGGCTGAAACCACGGGTTCGAAACGACATCACCACCCCGACTTTACAACTGACAAAGCGGCCAGCAGCATGGCTATCAGGCAAACGTACTTCTTCAACGTCGCTTCCCCAGAGAGCAACCGTTCAAAGAATGACAGACCACCTGCTCAAGAGGATCAGCCCGACTTGGCATCGTCCCCAGAGACGATTTCGAGCACGAACCAACCGATTGATCCTCTGCTACTGGAACCCGACCAGCCAAGCCCCATGTTCTCCGAAGGGCCCCGGTTCGGCGAAGATATTGTGCCATGCTCACCTCTGAACAATGCATTTCGGTTCGACTTCAAGTTTAGCGGCCTAAACTGGCTCGACCTCGATGTGCCGGATATTGGCATGGCTAGTCTCTTCCACGAAGGAAGTGTGTCAACACCTGCAATATGTCTAGGAAACACGACCCCCAATTATGCGTCGTCTACGTCAGCTGTGCAGCAACGCAAATCTGCGGTGCAGTGGCCTTTCGAACAGAGCCATGAATCGTCTCCAACAAGATGCTATTTGCCCCCACTGCGAGAGCTTCTGACTGGATCACTTCAAACGTGTACCAGCACCCGGACAGCAGCGTTGGATGGGCTGGTGAAGATTTTGTCAGGGCAAAGACTCCCTAGGTCTGAAGATCTCGTGGATGCTACCACTTTGATGGGGGCTGATTTGCTGAAAAATCTGCTTGATGTTTATTTCGCCAATTTCCAGCTCATACAACCCATTTTCCATTCCCCGACCTGGAACATGTATCACTGCCCAACCATGCTGCTTGCTGCCATGGCATGCTTGGGTGCGGTTCTGTCGGATGAACCCAACGTCGCAGAGCTTTCTTCTGCTATAAGCGACGTTTGCAACTCAATAATTAGCTGGATGGTAGGTTGGACTGGGATCTTTATGGAGACTTGCTCACTCATGCATAGGGTGCATCTGATACTGCAAACTACTCTGATACTTCCTATCTTGCGTCGCTTTGTCTGCACCAGATCTATTCTCTGGGGTCTGGCAATCGCCAACTCTACCAAAATGCCGATCGAACTCGTGGCGTTCTGTTTGCTAGCCTACGAGGATTGGGACTCCTAAAGAGTCGCCCGAGCATACATGAAGATGTTGACCTGACCTCTTACGTACCTACGAACCAGGGAAGCATAGAAGAAAATTGGTACGCCTGGGCATCCATAGAAAGGGATGTTCGGATTGCGTGGGCATCCTTCGAATACGACTGCAGCCTTAGCACGCTTACCAGCCGCCGTGGTGCAGTCGACGTCAGCGAATTACCTTCTAAACTGCCATGTATGGATGCTTTGTGGGAGGCTCCCTCAGCACACGCCTGGGCGGCTTTGCAGCATAGAATGCCCCCCAGTTGCCTCGGAGTCTCCGTGTCCAGCGTCATCAGCGCTGCAATAGCCGGTTACCCAATCCCCGAGGACATCTCTACGTGGGGGAAGAGGCTGTGCGGACAGATAATTGGCCGTCTTTTGTGGGATTTGAAGCAGCTGGAACTGGTCTCCTCGACCGAGTATTTTGGACTGTCATCCCTATCAACTGGCCAGACGCAATCCAAATCATCACTTCTGGGTGCGTTGGATCGCCTTCTTGGGACAATGGCCAACTACACTTACACCGCAGACCTCGTGAGCTACAAGTAGGTCTGACACTGTGATCCTCTATGCTCATGTCACTAACGAGAAACAGCATATCGAGTCTGCTGTACCATTATTCCCATCTCTACACGGCAGACAACATTATGGACACGGTTCTGTACATGGCTCGGAGCGTGGTGTCTCGAGATTCTGGAAATGACCAAGATGTTGATATGGCTCGTCAACGTTTGGTGTCGGCGCTTCGGAACGATCTTCGTAGAACACGAAGGCTGGCATGGCACGCTGGGCAAATGATTGCGGTCGCTAATGAATACCTCGTGTCAGCCCCTTGCGCAATCATGCGTCTCTTTATGAGTTACGTCTTCATCGTCGCCTACGCCCAGCACTACCCTCGGTCAGGTCAATCTTTGACTCTGACGACAGTCCGATTGGACATTCCGTGTCACGATCCTGAGCAGAAACGGGCCGTTGAGGACTGGATTCAGTATGGTGGCCCGGCCAGGGTCGGTTCAGCTGAAGATATCCTTGCGGATGGTTCAATCGATGTCATTGTCCAGGACGCCCAGGCTATGCTACAGAGACTGCGGTCTTGGGGATTAGCTGAGAAATTTGCCAAGATATTGCAGGGCTTTGGGAACAGTGGTGCTTACTGAAGGATTGATTGAACGGTATGAGGTCATGAGCAATGAGATATGAATTGGTTCATTTACGTGGGTAGTTAGAATATGGCTAAACAATTTGGTGGACTGCTCACGCCTCCGGGCATGTTGAGAGGTGAGCTTGCCACAAAGAACTCCCATCTACCCAGTTCCTGGCATTTGCGACCCAATTCTTCGAGGTCGAATAGCTCGCCTATTGGAAGTCCCCATCCTGCAATTAGGTATTCGTGCATGAATAGACCCGGTATCTCGACACCGTCCGCTCGGGAATGAGTCTCCTTGGGAGGATACACTTCAAAGGAGACGGCGTCGCCTGCCACTGCGGCAAATCCTTCGTCCCAGATCCATCTCAACATTTCCTCGGTGCCTTCGATGCCAGCATGTTTAGGGTTCGGGTTCTGCGCGTATGCTAACCGGTCTGCAGGAGTCATGTGGTCATCCCACTCCTTTGTTAAACCAATGCGTACGAACAGAATGTCTCCCCGTTTGAACTGAATCCCCTGTTCCTGGGCAATAGTTTCCAGGACTTGCAAGGGAACAGCGTGGTCGGACAAGGCGCTGTAAGTGATGCCGTTCCTCTCGGCGTACGCCACATAGTCCAGCAAGACGCCGCGACCGCAGATTCCCTCTTTGGCCCAGTGCTGCATGCCTATCCTGGTGCTCCTCCGATCCTGAATCTCCGCGGCCGTCGTGCCCCCGTAAAACAACCTCGCACTCGGCCCGTGACCGTCATCGCCGCCGTCGACGGGGAAGGGCGCGGAGAAGTGGCGTAGGCCATCCCACTGCGACGACTGCTGCGGGTTGAAGACGTAGACGTCGTCGAAGCCGGCGCCGCCGAGGAGCGAGGTGATGTGGTGCTGGGTCGGGGCGCGGTTGAAGTTGGCGACGTCGAGCTTGGTGAGGTCCCAGTTGAGGGCGACGCGGTGGCCGGTGCGGATGCAGGACGCTGCGGCCGAGGCGACGGTGTCTGGGGTGAGGAGGACGAGGCGACCGAGGCCCTCTTCGCGGGAGTTTGGAGCGGCGGGCCAGACTCTTCGCTTGTCGGGGAGGTTGTCGAATTTGAGGTCGTGTAGGGATTGTGTGGGATGGGAATTGGGGGGTGGCTGGATTGATCCCATTGTGGTTTTGCGTTGGTGAGGGTTGTGTAAGTCGGGAGGAGAGCTTTGGAGGAGAGCTTTGGAAGAGAAGCTGGAGGAAGGGACTCTTTGGGAAGACCAGCCAGATATGCGTGAGTATAGAGAAACAATATCGTAAACTCTGCTCTGAGTTGTGCAATCTCATTTTGATGTCATATCACTCAACATGACATGAGGTGTCATGCCGAGGGTTGATCATGATGACACGCCCGCAACGGAGTGTACCATCCATCAGGGATACCGGGCGTTGCACGAGCGGTGGTACAGACCGAGAGGAGAAGATGCGAGTATTTACGTACTAGTTACTTACTCTAGGTACTGTAAATGAAGATGGGTAATTTCTGGATCGGGAAGATAGCCTGCAATGGCTGAGTCAAGGGGTTTCCAGATCTTTGTCACAAGACCAATGTGCGTGTCAGACTATTTAGATAATACATGTACTTGGAAACACACAGAGATTCCTTGAGCCTGGGTTGGTACTTGACCCATACTAGAATTGTAGTAGATAGAATAACTGAGTACGTGTTGGACGATGGAGCGTCAATGAATGTGTCCCAACCTGGAACTTGTATAGATGGCTTGATACTATACACTGGGAATAGCAAACATCAACGATGGATAAGCATAGCGAACGAGAATGATGGAAACTTCAAATGGTAATACTAACAACTATTATATCTCCGTCAGGGTACGATCTAAAGCAGGTTGAAACAATGCCATGTCCTCCGCAGGCATTTCTGTAGACGAGCTCTTATCTCTGTTGCGCAACGAAATGCTTTAACCTGCCACTTTCCTTTCCCCTTGAATAGACTAGCACGCACGCATACGGCGTCCTCCTACTTAAATTGATTAGTGAGTCTGCCTTGCGTTGAATGTCTGAACTTTTCTGGGTTGCTGACCTGCTGCGCGCCTGGACCGTAGGCCTCCCGGGTTTGCCATTTGGGCTGCATTCGCTCGTTGGTTCGGTGCGTGGATTGTGGCGGAGCATCCGACCAAATGTACCGCAAGCACTTCCACCTTTCTACTCGGCACATCACCTCCTGTTTATCGTGTGCTTTACTCTTTCGTTTGAACATTGTGAATCAGTCACCCATTTCTCATCATTCCCCTCAGAGGACTGCTTATTCGCCACTCTCATTCATTGACTCTAATCCTACTAACCTGATATTTTCCCCGACACGAACAGCGCAAACCCCCAGAACCTATCATCTGGAGAGCGTGTGCCGTCATTTAAGCCCCCTTGGCTCTCGTTCATCGAGGAACGAATCGAGGAGGAAAAGGCAGCAGATTCCACAGACGAGGTTCCCCACCAAATCGTTCGTGACATGCTGCTCGCTCCCGATGACGAGGACAGTGAAAGAATCATCTCGAAAACGGTTGAGAGATTCAAGCAGGACTACATCGATGACTTTCTCAAGGATGGGTTTGGAATCAGAGGCCCTCCAGATTACAATGCTGGTGAAGAATTGAACAGAATCGCCAACATTGTCTTCGAACTTGTCGAATGCGTCCCTCCCACGGATATCCGACATGACAGACTTGCCAATCTTCTATTGGCTATCAAGCTTAGTGCAGCAAAGGATTGCCAGCCAGATGTATGTATACACCATTATTCCCTGGATTTTTCCAGGCCATTTAATTAAGTCCCGAAAGCATCCGCAATTTGTCTACTTGAGCTGGGGTCTTGAAGTCTCAGCGAAGGAGAGCTGGTGCCGTTTTCAGGGTGAGTGACGACGCTCGTTTTGTCTTTTCATATCCTATAATCTGGAAACCCCATTGAGACTAATCTTTCGTCGTCATCCGTGTTAAGCGACTGGCCTGACCCAAGACAATGAGTGGCAAACTGCCAAGCAGGCCGGCGACACCTGGGTAAGCACGACAGCAATGCTGGCAAAGCTCTATAGGCGTGGTCTGCTTGAAGACGGTACCACTTGGATAGCAATGGATCTACGAAAGTCCCTCGAGGTAAAGGTTTACGGAGATGCCGCAACTAATGTTGGTCGGCAAGCCCAAGTGGCCGCTGCAGCAAAATACATTCTCATTGCCGGCGAACCCTTCGCAGAGGAAGTGAAAACACTCTCCCAAGTACGGTACATAGACCTGAACTTGGCCAAGTGGAAGCTTTGGGCCTCCAATTTCAAGAAGTTGCTGATGGGGCGGGCGACGATGCTGAGTATGGCTTGAAGGGCCTGGCTCGGGAGGCGCACGACAAGATGGTTGCACTGTTGCCAGAGGCGTTTGAGGAAGAAGGTTGAGGATTGAGGACTCCTTGATTGGTTAATTGGTATGTTTTGGAGACGGAATGTCTTTGCTGCATGGTTCATGAATTTAGAGATGGTCTGCGTTTGTCTTGGTATTTGACTTGGTCAATTGAATGGTACATGTATTATTGACATCCTATCTCTAAGGACCATTGTGAGAAACTGATTCGATATAGATCGTAACCGTGGCACCAACTACCACATACGACCATACCCACCGGAGAACTCGGGATCCCGTCCGCTCTCCCATAGATAAGCCGGTGAGGGGCGGATTAGTAGTTGGGTCGGTGACGACCAGCGAATCCCCGCTGTTGTATGTATTTTTCATTTTTCCTTCATTTTTGTGATTGGTTTGCATCCTCTTCATGATAGAGAAGTGCTGTGACGGTGTGTTAGTCTCGTAGATTTTTTATGCGGGGAGCTTTGACAGGGATGTGAATTGAACGTCCAACCAATGACGTGTGCGGATAGCAACTGGCAGGAATTGCGGTAATGGCGGATTACTTCCAGGTGTTTATCATTCCCCAACGGGCATTTCTACCCAGTTACTCCGTAGGAGGATTCAAGGATATAGGCAGATCCTGGGAATAAAACTACTTGTGCAGTCTGCAGAGTCCATTGCTTATTCTTGGCTAGGTAATTGGTAGGATGGTCGAGTTTCATTGCATCTTGCATGGCGCATGCAGGGCGAATACGAAAACGATCACGTCGTAATGTCGGGCTAGTAAGAGGCTTACATGGACGCTGTAGACCTACCAGTTTAGGTAGGTAGGTACTTGGGGATAGGTTTACGCCGTGAAGGTGAAAGGGCTGACTTGGTACTGATGGATTTGATGGCAGGGCTTGGAGAAAGGCACGGTGAAAACTGAGTATACGCGTAGAGGACCTTGCCAGGTGTTGGGAATTTATGTCTAAATTATTGCTTGTTGTCATGATCTCTCGATTGCCTCTCTGCCCCCCAACACCTCAGCCCCTGTAATTATCGTTCATTTATGGTGGAGTTTAGATTTGCGGGGCGGGAGTCCCTGATCCGAGATGCTAAATCTGAGCCCATTTTGGTACACGGAGAACAACAAAAACCCAGACAAGCGGGAACCCAACCGACGTCTGAGCATAAAACGGAGAGAAATTTGGGGTCAATTGATCTTTCGTTCAGACTATCATCGTCAATTCCTCGTCTTTTTACCTCGCGCGAGACTATTGTCTGGTCTTTGCACCCAATTGGCGCCATTCCTCCCAGTCCCTCTCAGCGACGCGTCGTGGTGAGAGCGTGAACAGCCCCAGAGCCATGGCATCCTCATCACCGCCACAATATGAATTCGGTGGCCCGTACGTCTTCAACTCTCACGAAATGTACTTTTTACACAGCATGCTAACCATCACCCCCCAGTCTCGGTGCCTTTGGAATCGTCTTTGGCCTCCCCGTCCTCATGCAGACCCTCTACCTGGGCTGCAACGGCGTTTCCGGTTGTCCTGCTCCTGCCCTGCTGTCCCTCCGTACCTTCACATGGGAAAAGCTCAAGGCTCAGATCCCATGGCCCGAGAACGGCGTCTTTGGCTTCATCAGCTGGGAGGTCACCGGCTGGCTGGCTGCTTACTACCTTTTGAGCTTGGTCTTGTACCGAGTACTGCCTGCCAACGAGATGTACGGCACCAAGCTGCGCGAGTCTGGGAAGCCTCTCAAGTATCGCTTCAATGGTGAGCATTCTCCATTCCGTTGTAGTCATCGATGTACTAATCATCAAAGCCTTCCACGCCACCGTCGTCCAGCTTGCAGCCTGCGCCGTCGGCACCTACATCTACGGCGCCGACTTTGTTGTCTGGACCTTTATCACTGACAACTACCTCCAGCTTCTCACCGGTAACATCATTCTCTCCTACCTTCTTTCCATCTACACGTATGTCAACAGTTTCAGTGTCAAGAAGGGCAACCCGGAAATGCGTGAGCTGGCCCAGGGTGGACACACGGGCAACTTCATCTACGACTTCTTCATTGGCCGCGAACTCAACCCTCGCGTCACCATTCCTCTCATCGGAGAGATCGATGTCAAGGCCTGGCTTGAGATGCGACCTGGTCTCACTGGCTGGGCCCTTTTGGACTGTGCCTTTATTGCGAAGCAGTATCGTACGCATGGGTACATTTCTGACAGCATCATCATCGTTGCCCTCGTTCAGTCTTACTATGTGCTCGAGGGACAGTACAACGAGCCAGGTATCCTGGGCATGATGGACATTATCACTGATGGACTTGGCTTCATGCTGAACTTTGGCGACATCGTCTGGGTGCCTTTCCTCTATTCCACTCAATGCCGATACCTCTCCGTGTACCCTGTCCATCTCGGGTGGGCTGGAGTTGTCTCCATCGGCGCCGTCTTCTCCGTTGGTCTGTACATCTTCCGGGCCACAAACTCCCAAAAGAACCGCTTCCGCACCAACCCTACGCACCCGTCCGTCGCCAACATGCCTTATATCCAGACCAAGCGCGGAACACGGCTGCTCACTGGTGGCTGGTGGGGGCGAGCCCGTCACATCAACTACCTCGGCGACTGGATCCAATCCTTGCCGTTTTGTCTGCCGACTGGCGTCGCGGGGTACATCATCTATCCTGCTGGTTCTGCCATTACCAGCGTGGGAATCAGGACGATGCTGGACGGTCGCGAGGTGGTACCAGGTGACGCGGCCGGATGGGGAATGCTCTTTACGTACTTTTACTCTGCTTGGTTTGCCTTTATGCTTGTTCATCGCGAGCGACGAGACGACGCTGCTTGCCTCGAAAAGTACGGCCAAGACTGGAAAAAGTACAGACAAACTGTCAAGTGGAGGATCATCCCTGGTATCTACTAAAGACCTTTGTGTGTACCATATTGTAGATGGTAGGATAGACTAGAGCCTAAAGGAACTCGTGATGACAAGCTGAGTACCTACACATAATCGCACAAGAGTTAATTCTCCTAGCTACATACTTACTCCTCCAGTGTCAAAGTGCCCGACTTTGTAATCATAAACTCGTCAATCGCCACGTCCTTTCCGCTCTCCTTACCGCACCCGCTCTCCTTGATGCCACCGAACGGTGCTTCGGCCGACGAATTATTGCCAGTATTCTGCGTTCTCAATTAGCACAAGCCTCTCCTTCAAGCACCGTTCGTAAATCTTACCAGTCCAACCATTCCGGCCTCCAGCTTCTCAAACATCCGCCAGAGCCGATCGACATTCTTGGTAAAGACGTAGCTCGTCAGCCCCATGCTCGTGTCGTTGGCCTTCCCGACCACCTCGTCCTCCGTGTCAAACACCGACACACCCAGGACCGGCGCGAAGATTTCCTCCTGGCTCAGCTGCATTTCCTCGGTCACGTCGGTTAGGATGGTCGGGTTCATAAAGTATCCCTTGCGGTCGGGAGCTGGCTGCGTCCGCTGGCCGGTGCCGAGGATGATCCTGGAGCCTTTGGAGACGGCGTCCTTGACCAGCTCTTCGGCCTTGTCCAGCCCGCGTGGCGTGGTGACAGGGCCGAGCGTGGTGTCCTTTTCCATGCCGTGGCCGACTTTCAGCTGCGAGGTTCTCGCGATGAGTTCTTGGACGAACTTGTCGTGAATGTCGCGGTGGATGTACACTCTGTTTGACGAGACGCAAGCTTGGCCCGCGTGTCTCCATTTGAGGTTCATGAGCTGACCCATCGCTTGGTCAATGTTTGCGTCGTCGAAGACGATGAATGGACAGTTTCCACCAAGCTCCAAGGTGGTCTTCTTCAGATTCCTTGAGCACAAGCCCGAGATCAGCTTTCCGACACGAGTGCTGCCGGTAAAGGTCACCTTCTTGACCAGGGGATGCAGACAGAGCGCCTCTGCAACGGCAGGTGTGTTCTCAAGACTGGTTGTGAGGACGTTCAGCACACCCGCTGGGAATCCGGCGAGATGAGCCAGACGTGCAAGTGACAAGGCCGAGACTGGAGTTTCGGGCGAGGGCTTTACGACCATGGTGCAGCCAGCGGCCAGAGCAGCGCTGGCTTTCCTCAGGGTGAGCGCAATGGGAAAATTCCAGGGGACCAATGCGGCGACGACGCCGATGGGCTGCTTTATGGTGAAGGCGCGACGGCCGGGGATTGCGGAAGTGATAGTTGTTCCCTGGACTCGCTCAGCTTCACCGACGAACCACCAAGTAAAGGTGGTGGCGTAGTCAATTTCGCCGTAGGCCTCAGCAAGGGGCTTGCCGGTCTCGTAGACAAGGATCTTGGCCAGGTCATCCCGATTGTCGACGATGAGTTGATGCCACTTCAAAAGACCCTGGGCGCGCTGTCTCGGCGTCCACTTGGAATACTGCTGAAATGCTTGGTAGCTTGACTGCACCGCAGCGTCGACATCCTCGGCACCGCAGTCTGGACACGAGATCCACGACTTGTCGGATCCTGGGTCGACGACGTGGAAACGCTTGCCCGACTTGGCCGGGATGGACTCGGCATTGACTTGGCAGTTGTTTTGGATAAGGGAGTGGTCAGCCAGGTCGAAGGGGAGGGTGGCGGTGATGTTGCTGGTCGACATGGCTGTGATGTGCAGAGTGAGTTGTTTCGCATAAGAAGGAATGGTTCAGTGATTAAAGCGAGGGAAGCTGAGAGGCAAGGTAAGCTGTTAAGGCAAGGTGGTCGATATTGATGAGTATCGAAGGATGAGGTTCGGTGATTACCAGAATTGACCCTGAGATGTTGGAAATGGCTCGTCATGAGTTGCCACGAACTGATGAGCTGATGATGACGATGATGCATGACACACACATACAATACCTACCGTTACCTAACACATACATGCCCAAGTTAACATAGAGAGAAATGAGTATGAGGAGGGAGTGAGCAAGAGAGTGCGGGGTCCTCGCATGAAAGCGGGAGACGGCGTGTGGCACGCTCCGAGAGGGACGCCGCCACTATCACCGACTCCGGCGTCGGGCTCTCGGAGCGGAAACCAATAAACAAATAATAAATTGTATATTAATCAAGAATGGAGTACATGTACCTCGAGTTGGTACACTCCTTGATGGCTTTCTCAAAAGAGAAATACCCGAATATTGTTGCTGTTGCTGCTGTGACTGCTCGGATTGCATACCTATTCTAAACTCGAGCTGCTTTGTCGTACTCTCGCAGTGGCTGCTGTGCAACGAGATCGCCCTATTGATCGTCGTGGACACATGGCGTCACCTGTCTCTCAGTCTTGAAACACATCATGTCAAGTTGAATGCTCCCTACTTCCCTACATTGACCTCTGGAACCATCCTACCATTTCAACTGCTCCGAATACCGACATTATGTCACCAAGACGCAATCTTCAGACCCGCCAGGTCCGGACAACACTCTACAACAGACTTGTCACCATTGCTGTAGCATTTGGCTCATTTGTAAGGATCCTACCCTCAACTCACTACACTCCTACCAAGACTGACACTCCTACAGACCTACGGCTACTGCTCTGCCATCATCGGCAGCACTATCGGACAGCCAGGATGGTACCTCTTCTTCAACCTCCCCCAGCAAGGTGAGGAAGGCTATGGCGACAGGACTGCCCAGGCAATCGCTACGGCCAATGGGCTATACAGCGCTGGCGGAGCTGTGGGCAGTCTGTTCGTCATGTGGGCAGCCACTGCTCTTGGTCGCAAACTGTCCATTCAAATCGGCGCCGCATGTGCTCTCCTCGGCGGTGCCCTCCAAGGCGGTGCAGCAAATCTGGCGCAAGTGACATGCTACTCAATCATGCAATGAGGTCGCTAACAGTGAGCAGCATGTTCCAAGCCGGGAGAGTCATCTCCGGTATTGGCATCGGCATACTCAGCACCGCGTGCCCCATGTACCTCTCCGAACTGTCGCCGCCCAGCAAGCGAGGCTGGCTCGTCGGCCATCACGCCATCTTCCTCGTCTTTGGCTACATGCTCTCAGGCTGGCTCGGCTACGCATGCTACTTTGCGACCGACAAGAACGCCTCCTTTGCCTGGCGTTTCCCCCTTTGCGTGCAGTGCCTCTCGCCTCTCATCCTCCTCGTAACCAGCATCTGGATCCCGCGCTCCCCTCGATGGCTTCTGCAGCAAGGGAAAATCGAGGAAGCTTGGAAGGTCCTCCGGGCGCTTCGGGCAACCCCAGAGGATCCTGATGATTTGGTTGCCAAGGAGGAGCTGTACCAGGTCAAGATGCAGATCGCCCTGGACACCGAGAAGCTCAAGGCCATTGGATGCACCCCGTGGACTGCGGTGATCAAGAAGAAGAGTTACAGAAAGAGGATGATTATTGGGTTCCTTACCCAATGGGGCGCTGAGTTTGCCGGGCCTCTTGTCATTGTGAGTTGGTCTAATCCTTTTGAATATGTATGCAAGGAAGACTAATGCTGGAGCCAGAACAACTACTCCGTCATTCTCTACACCAATCTTGGGCAGACTGGCTCTATGCCACTGCTTCTCTCTGCCCTTTGGCTGACCACTGCTGGGGTCATCTATAACCCCCTCGGCGCCTGGCTCCACGACAAGATCAACTCTCGGCGATGGATGTTCATGGTTGGTTTGTTTGGCTGCCTCTTCACGACATCCGGTTTCGCGGGATGCATTGCCGAGTACGGCGGTACCACAAACAAGGCAGGGAACGCTGCCGGAGTCTTCTTCGTCTTTCTCTACCTGGCATTCCAAGGGTAAGCCGCAACCTGAACCATAGCTCTTCTGGCGCATAATTACTCACTGTTGTTAGTACCCTCTGCGACACAACCATGTACATTTACGTTTCAGAAATCTTTCCCACAGAGATAAGACCCATTGGTATGGGATTCTCCCTGTTTGGCCAATTCGCTTCGACGATAATCCTCCTGCAGACAGCCCCAATTGGCATCGATCGGGTTGGGTGGAAGTACTACCTCGTGATCATCATCTGGTGCATTCTTTTCATCCCAATCGTTTACTTCTTTTTCCCGGAAACTGCAAAGCTCAGCCTAGAAGAAATATCGGCTCGATTTGGGGACGATGTGGCTGTCCATGTAAACGACGTTAGCGATACGCAAAGAACGGAGCTGGATGAGTTTTTGAAGGGTCAGGATGTGACAATGATGGTCAAGGGCGGTTCGCCATTTGCTGAGACTGTTGAGGATAGGTCGGTTGTGACGGGGGAGTAGGGATCCGTCTGCACCGACTGATGAAGTTGCGATACTGGATTGGTCTGTACCTATAAGCTTGGTATCAGCCCGAATACTGATTACCGTCGATATAGTATCTCAGGTTGTAGAACTTGCCTATAGGACGATAATTGCATTCGCTCATTCCGCGAAACTGAGAAGCCTGTGTGTACGTCTTGCATGTTAAAATCACTGGCCCTACCCATTCGAAGTCGAAGTACGGGTTGCGCGTTCCACATTGCTCGTATGCCAGCTAACATCACGAATAACGGGATATGCCTCCGGGAAATGGGTCTGAGATAGCTAATTCATCATTGAAATTTATGGCATGTATGTTAAAGCCTTTAATGGGGATCGATGTGTGGAAGTAAGAAGAAATTGTTGGTACTTTCAATTTGCCAAGCTCAACTCCACGGACTGCAGGAAACCCACCAACATTATCGCAAACTCAAACTATCTATTGTATTTCAGCCCTACCGGCCTATGAAACTTTTCTGTACTGGGAACAAATTGGTCCCCCACTGCCTGAATGAATTCTCATCAACGTAGACAGAATCTGAGTATAGCTACATGATGGGGGATAAGAAATTCCAAGATTAGAATAATGTGAGGCTCAGAGATTAGAATGACAAGGTGTGTCACAAGCTCGGCCTCCAATTTCACTGCAAGTTTGTTGGACTACTTCGGGCTCCCTTTATATTCCTTCGCTCTCCTCGGATGCAAACACAACTAATGGATGAGACAGGGATAAACCAAATGCCTATTTATAGGGAATTAGGAATTCTGGAAGCATCTGTGCCTCCAATTGGTAGCCGCAAGTAAAGACGAGACCAGTGACATGCACGTCTTGGTACTTTAGAGAGCATCTTTCGACGATCGCTCAATGGGCCGATTCTAGCGGCATTATGAACTTCCGTCCAACTACCTGTTGGAAATGGCAGACTAGCGGAGACTTTATGAAAGGCCAAAAGTCACCGAGAATGTTGAGTCGGGCTGAAATTACGTAGGTGTTGCTCCAAGTCCTGTCACTCAGCCACGCTGACTGTGTTGCAACAGGGGTGGACCAAACATTCCGTCGAATAGGATAACTCGAATAACAACTTTGGGTATTTAAATCAAGGGGACAAGATGTCAAATAAACAAACTGCGGATGGAACGTTACGAGATACGAATAGTGTAGTTGTATAGGGCTGACGCAAGGATGCCAGTCTGTACTTATCTTTCAACATTTGGCATTGCCCCGATATAACGAGTAGCTCACCTTCAACATAGTCCCAAGGCTCATAATACACAAAAATACTCCGAAGGATCCAAGTTTTGGTGGAGGCAAGGCATATTGAGAACAGAGTGGGCGTAATTGCAAGGGTAAATGAAATAACACGACATCCAACAAGTTGGTTGAGAAGCAAGATGGCAAGTTTGATTTGTTCGCCCAAATCGCCAATACACATGGTGAGGTGTTGATCTCCCGATAGTTTCAGGATGATGAAGAAATTAAAACTTTCTGGTATTTTGGCTATGATTTCCGTGAGGATCTCTATTTTCTATGCAACATGTCAAATGAAACTCCCACTGTATCAACATATCCAAGTCTAACACCAATACCAAATCAGTTCTGAATCTGAGAAATAGTCACCAGAACGGGCAACACCAGAAACATCAAAGTGCCTTTTTGATACCCAACTGCATAATCCATCATCTCCAGTTCCTTTTCAGTCAGGCGAGGACTATTTGAATCGTAGAGAACATGGAACTTGAAAAGAGTATACGGGCTATTTTCAAATGACATTGCTTCGTTAGTGCTCTGTCTCAAATAAGTTCAATGTAGAAAGAGCCTACCACGAGAAGAACTCAGTGATGAGTTTTGGACGTTAGAGGACCTCGTCCATGGCAGATCCCTAGCTCCTCCGTGAGGAGACTGGAAGACCTATTTGGATTTGTCGCTGTTGGAGCTGCTGGAACCACCGGAAGTGTTTGTTTGGGATGAAGAAGAGCCCGAATTCCCAGAGGACGGAGCATCCTGGTGAATGTCAGGGTCAGAGATGGAAACGATAACTAAGGGGACGATTGGAGGCATTGTTGGCTTGAGTTGTCAATTCATCTCTAGAAGACAGAAGCATCTCGCCTTTATACATTTTTTTTGCACTCTTAAACACCCGAAAGGTTGAGGTCTAGAACCACTCGAGGCTCACCAACTTACGAGTACATGTCATTCTTGTCTCAGGCAGCCTAGCCAATCTGGTCCCGTGAAGCCTTATCCGCGAGGTCCTGCATAGGGAGGACCTGACGCCCGGCGAGGCTAATTAAAGCTGCGGCTCGTTTGCCTGTATCACGAACGCCTCGGATTCGTAGGCCAGCAGGGATCGACACTTACCCATTCGGGCGAGATTGTGCGCTGTGCCTTACAGGGCTGACATTGTGCCTTGGGTGTGGCATCATATCCGCGGGCCTGGGAGAGGACCGAGACCGCGGTAAGTGCCCCAAGGGGTACCCAAGGAGGGGGCGAGGATGACAAGGTGACAAGATAAACGAGCAGAGCGAGTCCAGGAAGCGCCGCAATGCACCCGGAAAATGCCATGTGGTTGACGATCAGGATTGACGACTAAATTGTCGGGGCAGACACTGGGCTAAACTGCTTCGGGGCATACGCAGCGCTGGGCTGAAGAAGGACTTCCGCATCTGCACTCGGGATGAGGAATTTGACGCCGTGATTGGCCAATGGGTGAAAATGCTGTGTCTCAGGGTCCAATCATGGCAAAATGAGCGTGCAGGATGCTGACGTACGAGGTTGAAGTTGGGTGGCGGAGCATGCGGCAAAGGGGTTTGGGGGTCTTGGTCCTCTTGGAAGTTGGGTCCCATGCAAAGAATTCCAAGCCAACAGTGAATGATATAAGGATGAGAAAAGTCCCTTTGACTTGTTGTTTCCTTTTGTCATTTCTTACTCTACATACTGTCATCCGTTGATTCGTTGGAGTTGTACGACATCTTACGTGAAAGACACCACACCAAACCTCCACCACGATCTCATCTTGATATTTTTCTTACTTTGCTTCTCTTGTTCCTCCTTTTCTCCTCCGCCTCTTTCATCAACACCCGATTAGTCATGGGTTCCAGCTCCAGCAAAAACGGTGACCCCCTATGGTACGGCTACATTGAAGATGGTAAAGGCTGGACGGTTCGCCCCAAATCCAAGTACATGATGAGCCCAGACTACAACCCGGAGTTACGTCGCCAGCTCAAGCAGCAAAAGCAAGAAGCCATCAACGCCCAAACCTATGGGCCGCCGCCAAACTCATACCGTCCTCCGATGAGCCAACAGTCCAACTATTACCCTCCTCAACCACATCAACAACCCATTGGGTCCAATGTTCCCATGGGTCAGGCACCGCATGCGTACGGCTCCCGTCCACCCCCATACCAGCAAACCAACGATGCCTCACAATGGGGTTACTTGAATGACGGCAAGGGCTGGACTCCTCCTAAATGAAGATGATGTATAGATGCAAAGTTTTGTTTACGTATTTATTCGATTTGGATTGGAGTATTGAACTTTTTCAATGATATCTGTATTATAGCGTCAATTTAGAAGTGGGAAGTCGGATAACACCGGGATTTAGACAGCCAAGGCAGAAGAACGAGGGTTGTAATCATGGATACTCTGTAGACCACACCTATTCACCAGTATATACATGTACGGAGTAACAATATGAGACTTTGCGGCAAGACACACCGCATCATTGGATAGAAGTCTCATCAGCAACGAAGAGGAAAAGGCGGCTTGCTGCTGGTGATTATAAATCCCCGGTTCGTTATTATAGGCACTAGCTGCTATAAACACGCAGTCTCGTGGCGCTACCGCTCTAGGCATTGTGGACCAGGATACAGATACCCGTCAACCGGATCATCAATGTTTTTCCGATCCAGAGCGCATGAATTGAGGCCATTTAGGATGTCACACTGGACATGCCACGTACGTATGACCGAATCTACCCTAAAAATGTACTTTGTAACGTGGGATGGATGACAAGAGGCGGGGTAATGCCCAAGAGGCCACCCTGGAAGAGATACGAGGTCAGCACATGGGGGAAGACAGCCAAGCGAAGAAAGAAGGGTGAGCCATGCTGATGTTTCCGTTGATTTGAATGACCCAGCTCTAGCAGTAATACTCGGTACATACGACTGCGGCGATGGGCGGTGATGGACGGTGGGAGACGGTGAGCGGTGGATGATAAACAATAGAACGATATAACCAAGTCGTTGGGATGGTGGTGACGCTATCGTGAAAAACCTGGAAGCGACCCGGGCCATGGTTGGCCACAGCGTGCAGGCTGCCCTGGAGGTGGCCCTGGAAGTGGCCCTGGAGCAAACTCCAGTTTGGTGCCACAGCGCACTACGCGGGCCGAGGGCGGTGCTAAAACTTATCCGGACCAGACTTTCCAGAATGGCGAATGGCGGCCCAACGCCAGCTCAGTCCTCTTCCCCCCACGGCCCAGACCAGCGGTACTTGGCTTGCTTGGGTGCTTGTTGGGTGCCTAAACTATGAATTAGGTCGCCTGTAGCGCGCGGTTTTACTGGGGTCCAAGCACCAAAGATCGTTTTTTTTCTTTTGCACATTTATTCCCCGTTTGCCCGTGTCCTCAAGTTTGTTTGATGATCTGCAAAAGTGCACATGCGCTGCTGTCACGGATAACCAGAAGGGGGGCCCATGTACAAAGCGGCAGCGGCTTTGCCAAGAAATGTGAATGTGAGATGTGAGACAATCCCATCCTGGCCTCTTCCGGCTTTCTGTCTTGTGGCTGCAGGCGGTAAGACGTCCTTTTGGGTCCTTTGGGTCCTTTGGGTCCTTTGGGTCCTTTGAGCCCTTTGAGCCCTTTAGGTCTTGGAGCTGCATCTACGGGTGCATTGGATACAGGGTTCGACAGGGGCCTGGCCTGCTACCTGGCCTGCTACCTGGCACCAACTAAAACATCCAGGACAGGGATGGTTGGGTACCTAGTTGCTAGTTTACCCCCCCTCCAAGCCCCCCCGCATGCCCGCACCGCAGGGGCAGTGCAGCGAGCGGCGAGCGGCGCCGCCAACGACCGCCTATCAACTGCCAGTGCGTGTGCGCTACGGAGTACTGAGTGTGTGTACTGTACACACACACGTCGTAGATGAATAATGACAAGACGCCCGCAGAACAGCCAGCAGAAAAACAAAACCACTGCACCCGCGAAGCATAGAATCGTGTAGAATCGCCTGACTCCTCTGTGTGGCACTTGTATTCGGAACACGTATTTCGCATCCTGCCTTTGGCCTTTGGTTTGCTGTCATTGGAAGTTGCCCGTCACCTGACCCTCGCTACAAGCGTAAAGCTAGCGCCACAATTTGCCCAAAGAATTTCCTCCCTTCATCAACCTCTGCGTCATTTTGCTCCTTTGTTAACCGGCCCCTCTTTGTTGGCCGGTTGAAGACATATTTTCCCTTGTCTTTGATCTCCAGATCTTTTTTCCATTTTTGTTTTATTTACCATTTTTTTTCTCTTCTTCATCCAACCACGCAAATCGTCTCCGTATCCGTTCCAGCGACACCCGAGACGACCAAATTCCAATCCCCCTCCTGGTCGACTTCCACCACCATCAAATCCGGGCATGCCACTTTGCGTTTGAGGGGCACGTCTTGGCAAGATGCTTCCTGACGAGACCATCGAAAAGGCAGCTGACAAACTCGCCGAATTTCAGAGGCAGAATACCCTCTCGGAGATTCTCGAGCAGTATGCCTCGCTTATTCAAGACTACAAACGCTTGAAAAGTGACTATGAGGAGGAGCGAGAAGGACGGGAACGATACAAGCAGATGGCTCGTGGGCAAGAGCGGAACCCATTTGCCCTTGTCGTCATTGATGGCGACGGCTATGTCTTCGACGAAACCTTTGTGAGCGCCGGAGAAGAAGGTGGGAGCAGAGCGGCCAAGCAACTCAACGATGCCATCAAGATGAGCCTGCGTCGCAAGGGTCTGGAAGGCTGCGAGGTCATGATTCGCGTGTACGCTGATCTTGTGGGCTTATCCAAGTGCCTCTACAAGAACGGACTGTGTGGTGCCGAGAAAAGGTCCCTTGCGCCGTTCACTTCAGGGTTCAACAGGTCGTATGGCCTGACGGATTTCGTTGATGCCGGCGAGCTTAAGGAAAATGCCGATTTCAAACTCAA
>JALNIO010000214.1:0-25929 GCA_023509875.1 Rugonectria rugulosa | reverse complement strand
GTTAGCGAAGTCCCCGCCGACGGCGATATTATTCTAGACGCATTCTTTGTAGAGTCTGCTGGAGCATCTGGCATGACTACCCTTAAAACCAGTAGATTATACAAGCATAAGGGCGGATCCTTTTGCTCCTAGAAGTACCGTTTATTTTGTCACGATGGGCCGTGAGGCACTCCTGGCTCTGGATAGGGGTGAAGATGAAGACAAAACCCGAACATCGATTCCACACCAAGGTCTCTTACGGCACGCAACAAGCAGGCTTCAACTCTGCTGTTCAGGGTATCGCAAGGACTCCTAAAACTGAACATGGAACGGTCTATCTTCGCGCACGAAGGCACCAATGTCATCATCGCACAATAAAGAATGGAAAAATTATCGAGAGCATGTTCCCGAGTGCAGGCCGCTCTGGGAGTTGCGCTGGTTCTTCGCAGTGTCAACTCCGTTCTCCTGAAGCGTCACCCAGTTAGGCTCTCCTGCCTCCTTGACTTCCTCACTGCATGCCACCGACTTGAGCTACCATTAGTGTTCAAGTGCCATGTCATATGCAACTCGAGGCGATCCCCCAACATCTGTGCCAAAGATCCTTGTAACCCCAGCTCGTCCTCTAGCTCGGCTCATCTCCTGTTCTGTTTCCCGCATTTCCTCTCATTCGATGCAAATTTCCTTCCATGATCATTTCTGTAGAAGGCGAAACTGAGAGTCATCGGGAAGCCCCTTCCATAGCCTCTTGACTACCTATTCCTAGTAACGAGCGAAGAAACGGCTAAGCTCTAGATCAATGCTTTTGTGGATTTGCTAATTAGCTATTATGATAATCCCTCGGTCCAAGTCATCATATATAAATACATTTGCCTGCCCGCTAACCATCATGCTCCTCTGATAAACGTACATCTCGATGCGCTTGTTGAACAGATGGCGGTTTACTCCCTATATCCTGGGATCCGTGGCATCTCAAAGTCCAGCTCGAGGAAGCTCGTTGTGCTGCCATCCACACCAGAATGTCGTCTTCCCTCGCCTCCCACTAGACGGCCTCCTGCTTGGACAGGCGGTACCTGTCGCTCGCCGTTGAAAGCTCCTCACCCTTGTCGGTGACCCCCTGTACCAAAGATGTCAAGGACAAAGTCAGATCGAATAATTTCTTGGTGTCGTGTTCCTACCCTTCCCGGTATTTCAAGGTGCGTAAGCAATGAATATATCCCTTCGGAAGGCCCCTCCGACGAGCCAGCTGTCCTGGATCGTCTCCGCCATCACCACGTCGTGGTCGTCCCCCAATCATATTTGCTTGCTACCTGCAGGCTTCTAACCCAACAAGTGGAGTTCTAGGGGCCGCAAAGAAACAAAGGAAGCAGGTCAAGGCTCCTCGCCTGGCCCGTCAGATGACCTCGACAACAAAGAACGATCGTTCGCGCCCTAGGCCACCTTTCAGCTTTCTACACATGTAGTGGCACAAAGAACGGACCCGATCTCCTCAACTGAAAGTTCGCACGAGTTCTCAAAGAACCAGGAGCACCTCTCCAACATTCTTCAACAACTATCTCGCCCTTTTTCTATAAGATGATGCCCACAACTTCCCTCCGTAAAGAGGTTTTCAATCCCTGTGAGATTACGCCTGCTTTACACCTGCCACGTCGGCCCGGTCTACACCTCGGTCCATTGTCCCCGAGTTTTGCATCATTTGAACCAGCATCTTCCCGACTATCCTCGCTGCACCAATCAGAATCAAGCAAACCGATTCGGTTGTCTTCGCCAGATCCTACCCCCGTACGAGTTGCTTCACGCCTATTGTCATTTGTTCAATCCCGCAGACGGGCCGTCGCAAGTCTGGCACCAACACGGGCACCAACGCGGGCATCTGCCCGGACGCCCCGTTCCCGAGCTAGATCTCAGGAGTGGAAGTCTTTGAAGCCTCGAGTCCGATCCGCGGTTGATTTGATCAAACAAATTCGAGACAAAAAGTTTGAGGCTCGAGCGGAAGAAGTGCGAAAGGAAAAGAAACTCCTCCCTTCCGAGTTCGATCAACTTGTCGAGTTCATCAAAGACTCTGGGGATGTGAGTTTGCAAGGACTGTTCTTCGACAAACTTCGGTAAGGAAGCTTTAGATATGAGGAGCACTACCTGGCTAATAAAAGAGCAGGTATGAGTATTCTGGCTTTGACAAGAAGTTTGTTATCCTCATGCCCTCAGTCTGTCATGAGGGCATAAACGGAAGGATAAACAGGATCATAATACGATGGCTTGGATATGTGATGGATGGGAGAGTTGAAGTCGATGGCAGGGCTTGCTCCGACATAACTCGTCAGACGGCCAAGAATATTCAACCCGGTCTCAGTGGCGACATCAAGTTTGATCATGCCAGGACACGGAGCAAATACGAGCCCGATGCATCTTTCAGCTTCGCTGCACCAAAATTTCCCGGCCTAGTGGTAGAGGTCGCATGGTTCCAGTCAATGCAAGCTTTAGAGAAGAAGGAGAGGCGCTACATCCAGTATTCGAAGGGAGCCATTCGGACTGTTGTTGGCATATGCTTACACGACATCTATATCAACGAGAGGGAGGGCCGGCTTGGACGTGGGGTTTCCTCATTCTTGGTCTGGCGAAGCGCGCTCAGTGCCAAGGGCCGGAGTTTTGGGGAAGTACGGGTGGATGGACCACAGGTATACGATCCTCCCAGCGCCCAAGTATGCCATCGCAATTCTAACACTTGAACAGGAATTCCGAGATGAAAGTGGCCATCCGGTTTCAAACTGTGCCCTGTCCCTCTCTCTGGAAGACTTTATCCGTGCAGAAGACTTTGGGGCCATCGAAGCCGTCCAGAATCCTCAGCTCCTCATCACGTCGGAAATGCTGTGCGAGGAAGTGGACGGCGCGCTACATCTGCAACGGGCTGCGAATGCTCCAGGCAGCGCGGGAACTGGGACTCCAGAGACGTCCTCTGGCTCATCCCCAGCACCACCCCAACCTCGTCGTGCCCTCCACCGCGAACTGAGAAGTTTGCTCCGAGATGGTATCCAATTGACTCGTTCTAGACTACGTCCAAGGCATTAGAATAGAGTAGTGATTAAAGGGTAGTTCAAATGTCTAGAGGTGTATTGAAAAGTCTCCAAGAGAAGGGCACCCACCACCACCACATTCGACCAGTGCTGTACGTGCCCCTCCATCCCTCCACCGCACGCTCGGCACCCAGTATTAGCACCCAGCACTCGGCCCCTAGCACTCAGCTGGCAGTATCCAGCACTCAACACCAAAGTGCATCCATGCATTTGCTCTTTTCCATTGACAAGCGACCATGTTCCCCCGCAGAAATGCGAGCTGCATGTTGCTCACGCTCGCCGTAATAATGGCCAAGTGACATCAATGTCGTGGCCATGTTCCAGTTTTGCATGCGCAAATGTGTTCAGCAAGTCCACAGAACTGCCTCGAACGATATACTCCGTACTCCTCACCGAGACGCACATCTCACACTGGCGAAGCTCCCTATCGGAATCCCCGGCGCGCCAGCTCTCTCCTCTCCTCCCTCACTGCATCATTAGCCAAGTTCCGCGCATCTATGTACTGTATCTACCTATGTATTCGCGTCGTGACATTGCCTCCTCGCACCACACCCCCCCGTTCAGGTAGCATGTTGGGGGACTTTGATGCAGCTAGCAGCTGCACTCCTCTCTCCCAAATTCAAAAGGTCCTTCTCAGAGCGATACCAGATGCGCACTGGATGCCCCTCCCAAAGTTGGCCATTGTTTCCTCACAGAGGAGACAACTTCGGGGCCCTCAATTTCGGCCTCCGCCGTGACTGCGAAGTTGAGGTCCCCCCAAGCACTCCCAACACGCCGTGGAAGGCGAAACGTCTTTTAGTCTCACATACAACATCCCTCATCACCCCCAAGGAGTCCTTGGAGGCAACAGCCTGGACAACGGTCCAGTACGGTGCGGTCCGGTGCCGCGAGTGTCAGTAGCAACATCCATGGCGCCGCTCCCGTTGCGGGCGCGCATTCATGAGCATCAGGTATGGGCATCAGACTAGCGAATACTCGATAAAGCACCCCCTGGCCCCCCTTCCGTTGCCACTGCCCAGACTCTCCCTGCATATCACCTCTTCTGGTGGCTGCGTGATAGGTCAAAGTTGGTATGCACGTCAGCTTTAAGCTAGTCCAAACAAGCACTTTGTAAATGTGCCCAAGCATCGGCCTGGCTGCCTGCGTGCCTACAACGCCATTGCCCGCTTTCCCCAGATTCTCGAATTCTCTCTCCTGCCCATTCAACAGTCTACTTGTGCCAGTATGCCTGAAGATATCGTCATCAATGGCAAGGCCGTGGCCACCGACCATGAGCTCCAGCATGCAGACGCATCTGACTCCGACCACATCATCATTCTGACCAAAGGCGATCCCTTGAGCAAGACCCAGAAGAAGGAGCTGAGAGAACTCGGCGTCGATATCCACGAGTTTGTTGGCAATGAACACCAACAGCTCTACCTCTGTGCCTACTTCAAGGACTCGTTGGTTCAGATCCGTGCTCTCAACTTCATCGAGTATGCCGACATTTACTCGCAGGAGTTTGTCGTTCATGATGGGATAGAGGCTGCAAAGGTTGACAGCATGTACGCCAACACCAGAATAGTGGAAGTCGACCTTCTCATGCATCGTGATGTTGAAGAGATCGACAGAAATCTCATCGCCAGCATCTCTGAGGTCGCCGATGTGGACCAGTCAACCATCTCAGTCGACTCCGACTCGGGCGTGGCGAGACTCAAGGTCAACGGAGATTTGCTGGACAAGCTCGCAGCCCTTGACGAAGTGCGAGTCATCCATCCCGTCAACCAGCGCTACCTCTTCACCAACGTTGCTCGTCGGCTCCTGGGGTCTGACGATGCCATGTTCAATGGCACAGCCTACAAGGGGCAGGACCAAATCATCTGTGTGTCCGATACGGGCTTCGACACGGGTAAGAGGGTGGATGTGCATGACGCCTTTTCTGGTCGGGTGAATCAGCTCTACGCCTGGGGCCGTACGAAAGACAACATGTGCGACGACCCAGATGGCCACGGAACTCACGTCTGCGGCTCCATCCTTGGCCGTGGCCAGCACAAGTCCCAGGGTACAATCGAGGGTACAGCTCCGGCTGCATCTCTGATCGTGCAGTCCATGTATGTCCGTATCAACTATGAAAACCGATCGATCCTTGGTGGCTATCCCAAGAATCTTGGTCAATTATTCGATCAGGGATACAAAGATGGTGCTCGCATTCACACCAATTCATGGGGCACGCGGTACCCAAGAATACCTAAACAGCGTCCATACGACGCCAGCGCCGAAGGTATTGACAGATATGTCTGGGATCACCAAGATATGGCAATTCTCTTCGCCGCTGGCAATGATGGACAAGATCCTGACCTTAACGGCGGAGTCAGAGATTTCTCACTGGGTGCAGAAGCGTCGGCAAAGAACTGTATCACCGTCGGCGCATCAGAAAACGACCGTCCCGGATTGCTCTTGGGGAAGAAGGGCGTCCCATATACGTACAAGGGCTTCTGGCCGAACAGGGACATACACAATCCTCTGAAGGACGACCATCAGGCTGACAGCCCCGAAGGCCTTGCGGCGTTTAGCAGCCGTGGTCCAACTGCAGAGAACAGGCTGAAGCCCGACGTGGTGGCGCCTGGCACAGCTATCCTGTCCGCTAAGTCGAGAAGAAAGGTTTTCACGTTCGCCCGCCACATAGACAAGCCAAGAGTCTCAGATGACAGCCGGTATCTGTACATGTCAGGTACGAGCATGGCAACGTCACTTGTTGCTGGATGCTGTGCTGCGATTCGAGAATGCCTCCTCAAGAACGGCTACAGGGACGAGGCCAACGGGATCATCAACCCCACGGCATCCCTCATCAAGGCCCTCATCATCAACGGCGCCGTTCCCATTGCCGGCCAGTACATGCCAGCCCATATTACACAAGAACCCAATCCCCATTCGGGCTTTGGGCGAGTCAACGTTAGAAACACCATCGCAATGATTGAGCCTGATATCACTTCTTCCGGCTACGGCATCGGTGTCATTGACGAAGAGACGGAGGAGCCGTTTGAGACTGAGATTTCCATCCCCCCTTCTTCCGATGGGAATGGTTTAACCCTGAAACTGACCATGTCTTATGCTGATCTGCCTGGTGCATCGCTAGCTAATGATCTTAATCTTGTCGTCATCGCAGGAGATAAGCAGCGACATGGTAACCAAGGGGACCAAGAATTCGACATTGACGCAAAGCAGTCGTTTGACCGAAATAACAATGTGGAGCAGGTTGTCTGGCCGCAGATTACGGGGGACAAGGTCAAGGTTGTTGTCAAGCATTTCCGTCTGATGAGTGAACGTGTACCATTTGCGTATGCTTGGTGGTTCTTTTGAGGATTGACCATTACGAGAGGAGTGTGGTTAGTTAAGAACTCGAATATAGCTGGTCTTCAAGCTGTGTCATTACTCTCAGTTGACAGAGTACCAGTAGGAATGGCCATGGTGATGAGGATAACATCGTGAATTGACTGGAACAAGGCGCTAGTCCCTCGTAGAAACAGGAACACCACCATGTCAAAGCGAGAATGAGCAGGTCCAAAACGCTTTTACGCAAAGTACTGTATTGACTAAGAACCGGAAGAGCACGAAAGGAGCTACACGGAACGTTTTGGCGACGATCTGTAGATGGGCCTGTTCCAGCGTGCCGGGGTTGAAGTGCCTATATCAATCGAACCTCCGTTTCCGGGCGATGGTTGAACAGCCAGTTCCTTTTTGAGCATGCGAGCCCAATACGACAAAACGACCCATTGCCATTCTCTGGTTTGCCCAGTACGATCATGTAGTGCTGTTTCCTGTCGCCCTTCAACAAAGTCGAGCCGACGTACAGGCCTAGAACCTTGGCTCTAAACTTGGAAAATGCCTGTCCCTGCAGTGCCCTCGACACGTTCCCGTTGTTGGAGACCAATGTGCTGTCGGGGTAAAAGCGCCAGCTCTCCAGTGGACCGGAGAGTTGGTAACCAACGAGCCTATGGGGATGCTCGCAAGTCAGCGTTAGTTCAGCGACCTTTCCTCGCAAGACTAGATGACCGGCAGAGACCCTTCCAAAGGGATTGAGCCCCGGGACGTGACAGTAGGCCTCGATAATGGTAAAGCTAAGTTCGAACGTTTCGATGGTCCTCTCTACCTCGAGCTCAACGCCTGCAAGTATCGAAGCCCACGACCATGAGGGGGCTACATATTCCGTGGGAAGGGAGATCATATCTTGATCCTCCATGTCTGCCCTAGTCCAGCACAAGTTGAGAGCAAGGTTCCCTTCCCACATGCCGGCAAGATAGTGAGACTGCGTAACCCGGTGGACGCGAGATGCAACACCGCTCAGAGCTGGCAATTTGTCCGTGACAAAGGTGAGCTGTCGACGTGAATAATACACGACCAGTTCGTCCCACATATCCCATACGTAGCTCATCATGTCGGTGTCGGAGGAGCTTGAGCTTGAGCTGGAGCTTGAGCTTGAGCTGGAGCTTGAGCTGGAGCTGGAAGGACGAGGAACTGTAGAGAAGAAACGAGAGACTGTAGAGAGGAAACGAGGTGCCGGTACACCTATAGAAGTATCGCTCGATGAAGACGTGTCGTCGCTGTGACGGTCCACTGAGCTTGGTGACTCACGATGTACGGGACGTACGGACGAGTTATGGTTGAGATAGTTGTTAAATCTGAGAGAAGACAAAACTTTGGAGAAGCCCAATATATCAGAAGAGGAAAGTCCTGATACATATACTTGAGGAATGACCTCCTTCAAACACTCCCAAATAAGCTGAGACGGAGTGAAATGTATTGTGTGTGTCGACATGGCCGCCTCTTGCCATGCCCATGCTCGTGAGAAGAGCTGGCCCTGCTCCTCTGACGTCTTGGCGGTGTACTGTGCGTATACATGTTCCCTTCCTTCAGAAGTCGCGAGTTCCAGTCGGACTGGCCACCACCTTTCGTCTCTCGGGCCGAGGAATGGAACTGTCGGGTCCGGCGACGCGGCCGTAGAGATGGTCAGGAACGAGTTCTCGTAGTAGTCGCACATCTGGACCGACTCGAGCTCCCAGTCCGACTGGCTGTCTTGTATGATGCACAGCGAATCGATCCATATGTACTCGACTTTTAACATGCGCGCAATGGAGATTGCCTGCTGGAAGACAATTGGCAGAGCCTCAATGTTGATCGACTTCTTCATGTCGTCGAAATTGGAAGCCGTTGTCCTCGCTGGCTGCTTGTCGCCCCAGCAGTGACTCAACGTTACGTACCGTGCCGACACATTCTTCGACTCGATGAGCCGGACATCCGAGTCAACAGAGCCAATGCTGAGGACCCGTGTCGGAAGCGGCGATTCGGGGCGTCTGCGGCACGCCTTGTGTTGCGTGCGGCACTTTTCCAACTGTTCGCTGATGAAGCTGATCGAGGCATCAAGCTCTGTTGATGTCGGGTACGGACTGAGAGTTCCCAGTTCAGGGACAAGTTGAGACTGGGCCGCAGGTCAGCGAAAGCACCGAACGCTGACAGAGTACAGGTTGCCCACCTTCTCATGAGCATAGAGGATGAACTCGACGGACTGAGCGGAACGCGGCGACGTTTGGTCTCTCTCGCGAAAATATGTGATGTGAATGGGCTCATTTCTGTGGCAGAGGAGCCAAACACGGGTCGGGTGTCCATGAGCAAAGCGTGCCAAGGCCGACTTTAGCAGTTGACAATATCCGCACTTGTCTCTCAAGTTCTTGACTTCGATCATTTTGGATTCATAACGCGAGCTGCCGGGCTGTAGGTTTCTACAGACAGGACACTCCTGCGTAGCGTCGGCCGAGGCAGAGAGCTTGGCTCTGATTCGGCGTGCGGCATTGTTCATCGCTGTCGGCTCAAATGACTGGTGAGAGGAAGGGAAATGGACTGAGTTGCAATCCAGAGTCTTGTGCGAATTGCGGATTACTGCGCTTTCCTAATCTGACGGAATGGGCCAACTGCAATTCAGGTTTAGTGGCTTTTGGATAAATAAATAAATCCATAACTATGGGTTTCCCTCGTAGGGCTTACGGTCGGGGGCATTCGTCTGAGACTGGGCGCGCGACAGAGGGACAAAAAAGTGTTAACATTAAATAATTACATTGAGCCGAACACAGACTAGGAAGAAATAGAGATGACGCCATGTCACATTGTCAAGGATGAGAATTCCTCGTGAATTACTAACACAAAGCCAGTCGTCAAGTTCCCTGATGAAAAGGTCCGTTACGAGGTGGCCACTATGCGATATATTGCTGCCAACACTACCAACACTACCATTCCGGTGTCCGAAATATACTACTGGGGAACCGCGGACGAAAACCCGTTGGGCCTCGGGCCATTCATGATCATGGAGTATATTGATCACGAGAAAACTTTATCTCATGCCCTTAACAATCCATCACTCAATCCTTCGGATTCTCACTCCCTAGACCCTGATATCAGCGGCCAAAAGCTCCGGTCTCTTTACCGACAGATGGCCAACATCGTCCTCCAGCTGCCTGCACTCTCCTTTGCCCACATCGGGTCACTGGTGGAGGATGAAAAAAAGGCTCTTTTCGATATCTGGCAGGCCACTGATGCAAAATATGAAGTCCATTGTCGAAATCACGGATTCTCCTGCCAGTCTGCTGCCAGCCCACGTTGCCTCGTCCAAGGAGTGGTATTCTGCCATGGATGACATGCACTTGCTCCAGCTGACATTCCAGCATAATGATGCTGTTGAGGATGAGTATGATTCACGCGATAAATATGTTGCTCGTCAGCTGCTCCGGAAACTCGCCTACGATGGGCGGCTTACCTCCGGAGTCAGCTCTCCGGCGAGCGAGGGTGACGAGCCCACCTTCCGTCTGTTCTCCGAGGATCTACGACCATCCAACGTCCTGGTTGACAAGGATCTTCGGGTGGTCGTTGTCATTGACTAGGAGTTTGCCTACGCTGCACCGGCCGAATTCGCCTTTGATGCTCCCTGGTGGCTTCTCTTGAAGCTTCCCGAATACTGGCCAGGCGGGTATGAGGATTGGATGCAGGCGTATGAGCCCCGTTTCGAAACCTTTATCGCCGTATTAGAAGAAGAGGAAGAGGATATGAAGCTACTGGCCAAGCATGGAGTCGAAGATAGAGTCGAAGATGGTTTCGAGCGTCTCTCGGTCTCTGACGGTAGGAACTCACCTCTTTCGCAACAGATGCGAAGCAGCTGGGAGAGCAAAGCTTGGATGATTCGCTACGCAGCGAGAAACAGCTGGGCCTCTGACTTTCTCTTTTGGAGGTGCTTGGACCCGAGGTACTTTGGCGACAATGAGGATGGTGCACCGCGCAAGGCTCCCTCTTCTCAGCCAGCAACAGATCAACGCGATGGAACCCTTTGTCAAGTCGAAGATGGAGCAGCGAAAGGAGAGAATCCGAGTCCAGTGGGGTAATGAGGATGCGAAGTCTGAACTAGATAAGGTTATGTTGTAGGTTAAGCACAACCTCTTGCCGGCTCGCCGTGTCCGCGCTCAGTTTTCTGCACCGAGGCCACTGGCCCGTACGGCAGCTTCACAGGGCCGCAGCCAGAAAGCCATTGATGTCAGCAAACATTCCGAGGCTGGGTCCTAGTTATTGCTAAAGTTCTGTGTGATCCCCTCAGCCATCGCTTCGCACTGCATCTTGAACCGGCGGTGCACCGCTCCCTTTGACTGCCCACCATTGTGGCCCTGATCACCGTACCACCTCGACCATACCGGGCCCTCTCTACGTTGTACCCTCTTAGCATAGTATCTCTAGCTTCTATATGGGTAACTCCCATGTTGATCTGCACTGCTCTGACTCTGTTAACCCGTCATGATATCACCACAGCCTCCAAGATGTCCCGCGCTCAATCCCTGACGCACTACCCTACCATGACCACACGAGTACTTCCTAAAGATTGGCTTCCCATAGGTTTCTATCTCGTAAGCCAAGAACTATCCAACACATACGACCGCAGGTGCCAGAGAGTTCGGGGTCTCGTCTGCTATCCCATAGATAAGATGGCAATCGGTGGGTTAGTAGTTAGGTCGGTGATGACTGGCGAATCCCCGCTGTTGTATGTTCAGTCTTGTCATTCTTTTTGTCATTTTCATCCAGAATTTGTGATATTAAGCATCAAGGATGACCTGACTTCGAACATGATTTCATGCTACAAACTCAGGTAGTCTTGTTCCCCGAATAGAGGGCCCTGACGCAACATAATCAGGAGCTTCTCTTTATACCGCTTCCGCCCACAGATGGCTTAAGAGGCTCGTCTGAGAGCATGTCGGAAGATGAAGTCTCGCTGCTCAGAAAGCCCCCCTGAGGCACTTGGATATGGCCTATAAACGGCCGCGTCTAGCCAGTTGACAGAATGACAAGACGTACAAAGAATCGGGTTCGATCGAAGTGCTTCTTGAGTTGTGAAAGGCGATGCCCAAGTGATACTAAAAGGGAGTTGTAGATAAAAGAGCAATGCAAGTATTATCCTCATGTATAAACGTAGAACTACGTCTTTGATCAGAACGGTATCCCTCTGGTATCCCATGTCGACACAGTTGAGGACCATATTTGGTATCAAGGAGTTTTGCTCTGGACACGCGATAATCACAAAATATTCACGACTGATGTGCGCGACAAGTACAATCACACAAAGAGAAGACAATGATAGCCAGAAAGTTTTATTCAAGACGAATACCTTAAATCGGTATTGCAAATTAAGAGCCCATCCAACCCACCCAAGTATCCAAGATCCCACCCCAAGCACCTCAAGTGCGAACCTCCAAATTGACAAACGAATGACTTGTATCGTGGTCGCTTTCCGACTAATTGGTACTGAGGGAGCGGATGGTAACAACAAAGAGAAGTCCGATTGGAGTGAGTACAATCCTTGCTCAACCCGACAATCTGGAATGCCCCGGTGTTTGTTCTGCGCCGCGGGGTGCTGGAATGACGAGACAAGTTGGCTGCACGGCACGCCGCGGGGTCGTTCTTGGTGCCAGAAGATGGAGGAGATTCCGCTGATGCGTCCACGCATGTCCCCTTGTCATGGAAGCTCCGGTGGGGTGGCTAATAATGCGTCCAAGTCGTCCTCAGCAGTGCGGAGAGAGTCCCTGGCCTTGTCGTCCTCAGCGCTGGCCATGCTCCGGGGAGCCGTTCTGCCGACCCTCAACGCCTCACAGGGCTTGAGGGCCGAAATGACGCTCGAACAGGCAGCCCACAATCCGTAGTTCTCTGGGAATCGTTCAAAATGGACCGGGTCTGTCCATAATAAGTATACTTGACCATCTTTCCCTACAACACCACACCCTCCCAACTGTGTTGATCAGGGCGAGAGGGATGACGCTCGAACAGGCAGCCCACAATCCGTAGTCTCTGGGAATCGTTCAAAATGGACCGGGTCTGTCCATATGTCTGTCGCTGTCTTCGTGTTCGGGGGGTAGATTAAACAAGACAGTCTTTCTCAGTTTGGCAGCAGATACAGGCTGAGGACATGCACTGCGCCCATCTTGAGCCGGGCAGGGAGCCATCGCGAAAATGATGCAGCCACAGCAAGGGCCAGTGGAGGGGGAAGAATGTGACAAAGTAGTTGACCCTCTTTCCCTGCAACACCACCACAGCCCAGTTGTGCTGCCCGGGGCGAGAGGGATAAAATGACGCTCGAACAGGCAGCCGCCCACAATCCGTAGTTCTCTGGGAATCGTTCACGATGGACCGGGTCTGTCCATACGTGTACTTGACCCTCTTTCCCGGCAACACCACACCCTCGTAATCATGTTGGCCAGGGCGAGGCCCAATGATACTGGCCAGGCCCAGTATCGATGAGGCGAGCACAGTAAACTGCGCAGCCTCTAAAAAAAAAAAAAAAAAAAAAAGGGAGGACGAAAAGAGGCACACTCCCTGTGTGCCCCCTAGTTGGATCGCGGCGAGTCGGCAAGCTTCGCACATCGATCCAGGGAAGAGGGGAGCGGAACATCTTCGTAGACGGCATGTTAGCATGCATGGGAGAATACAGCTGTTTCTCAGGCCCGGACGCTGATGGTACAGGCCCGAGGAGGACTCACCAGATGTGAACGCTTCCCAAAAGCTTGGTGCGGCAAATCCACGCGAGGCCATTTCCTGGCACGGGACTTCTTTTTGTCCAGAATAGACTTCTTTCAAGACTTTTCGCCATCGCGATGGCACAGAGAAAGATGCTCGATGTTTTCAAGCTGTTGGTGGTGGTGGTGATGGGGGAATGTTGTTGGTGTTTGGTGCGGGGAGAAAATTGGCCCAGCAGAATCAGAGTGATTCACTGACGGTTTTATTCCACCACCGTCCAGAGGTAAGAACGACAATAACAATAACAAAACAAGCCACACGTACCTTGAGGAAGTTACTTCCAAAAAGGCATTGGCAGGTTGCTGTGACAGCATCCAGGGAGCGTGCAAATGTCCTGACGGTTCTCCAAGCCACCCACGTAAGCGTCGGCTTCCGCAGATGTCTCTTGCAGGGCGTGCAGGATGTTCTTGCTCGTCTCGCAAGGGACACTTGTGTCTTTGTGGCAACATTTCAACCAGTGTTGCTATGAATGGGTACCTTGGATGATACTGCCAAGCCCTGTCGAATCAGCTGTATGACATCTTAGTTTGATGGCTAATTTGTGGTCGAGTACACTTGCCAGTCGCAATGGTGTGCATCCGCCGTATCTGGTCGGGTTCTCCTTTCACCTGGCCTGTGGTGGAAAATGTGCCAGCAGGTCTGCTCCAGACAAGGTCACCACAATCATGGCCAGCGCTGCAATCTGCACCACAGCGAGGCCCCCAAATTCTCCAGTATAGTACTCACCATGGAGCCGAAGCAACACGCCGCCGCAGTAATAAGTTGCAGGTCAAGGGGGGAATGGGCAGGTGGACGTCAAGACTGCAGTGAAGCAGCGGCTCAAGTCGACCCAAAAGGCTTGACAGGCGCTAGTTGAACCGCGCATTTTCACCACTGAAGCGCGGTTCAAAATAAACAAGACTTGAAATCATAAAATAACAAGATAAATAGGTAAATGAATCATCTTCTTTATTTAGGTTATTTAGGTACTTACGTTATGATATAATGCAAATATTAACCACTTTCCGTCTCCTTGCGGCTATGACAAAGTCATACACGATCCTGACTCTAACTTCCACGTTTCCTTATCCCTGTGCTGCTCTAGCTGCATAGTAAGGGTTGTAGGCGATCTGAACGATGGTTTCTCGGCGTAGTGCGCCAGGGCAGACCAAGTGTTTAATGGAGGAATATGACTGTATTCAGAGGACGTAGTCTATCTGCTCCTCGTGATTGCTAAGTACAACCAAATAGACCCCTACTTCAAGCGTAGAATCTCATGCGCAATCGACTTGTACAGCTCTCCTAAATCGTGCATCGGCGCCCACTTCACGACGACGGAGAACTCCTTCTCAAAGTGCTTCCCCTTGATGGAAAATTCCATGGGCTGGTCGCTCGTCAGCGCTTTCGAGCTTATCTTGACCCCAATGCTCGTGATGCGGAACAGCGACTGCTTGATGGCATCGAAGAATCCCTTGAGCATGCCCAACCCCTTGTGCACATCGGTTTGCATCAGCTTGAGCCCGCCTCGGATCATCTCGACCTGCTTTTGCACCATCGCAAAGTCCTCCTTCAGCTGCTTGTACCGATGCTCCATGACCTGAAGCTGTGTGTCCTCCTCGATGCGCTTGATCTTGTCGTCGGCCTCCCTGATGCGAGTCTCAATCCCGGCCCTCTCCCCCTTGAGCACTCTTTGAGCCTGCTTCACTGCTTGCTGCAACGCGTGATTCCCATCCAGCAGAAGTTGGAGGCGCTGTCGCTTTTGTTCAATCTCACGACGTGTGTCGCGGTTCAGCTCGCGAAGGAAACCGACGAGACCCTCGCTCATCAGAGCATTAACGGATCTAACCGCCTTCACCAGGGAGTCGGCCGCGCGATCCATACCCTCGCAGAAGAGCCTATACTCCGGACTCTCGATTATGGCGGCGAGAGGCTCGAGCGATTGTTCAGCCGCCCATGTTAGCGCCTTGTTGCCTTCGTGCTCAAGAACGGCCATAGCAATCTGGGTGTTCCAGTACGGCCTATCGAGAAATCGGTAGTAATCATGACACCACCTCGCGTTCTCGACCTTTTTCCAGCTCCAATACTCATTTTCTGTCTATCGTGTGAGTCTACTGTGCATCTTCTCTTATCTGAATCAGACTCACCGCGGCGCTGTTTTAATGTGCTCTTCCAGTTGTTATACTCGCGAAGCGTCGCCCCGTAGAGCCCCTCGTGCTCCCTACGCAGCGCCTCGTCACGCTGCCGGTACATTCTCTCCTCTTCCCTCAGATCTCGCAGCCGATCGTGGTACTCTTGTGTCTTTTCCCGGATCAACCTATCGCGTCGGGATTCGGCATTTCTGACTTCTCCTTCGGGCCTCTCTCGCTCGCTGTTTCTCTTGCCCTCGGCCTCGCGAACGTTCTTGCGTAGACCTTCGAGCCTTTTGCGCTGTTCGTCTTGCTTTTCGCGTTCTTGATTGATCTCACGTCGCCTCCGCTCCCTCTCGATTACCATCTTTGTCTTCTGCTCATCAATCGAGTCTTTAAGACGTTTGAGCTTGGCTTCCTCTTCAGAGAGCTGGTTGCCCAAAGAGTTTTGCATCTCTTCAAATGTCAAGTCGCCCAACTTTTGCAAGGTCGTGATTGCTGAAGTAACGCCGTCAAAAATTAGGCCGATGATGTCGGCTTCAAGTTCGGCCTCGAACAAAACATCAGGTTTTGCCAGTACCTTAGCATCGGCCACGTCGGCCTTTGCCTTTAGCTCGAAAGAGAGTCCTTCTGTAAGTTTGAGGGAGAAGAAGGCTTCAAAGCACGGCAGCTTCTCGTTGATGGAAACGTCAACGAGAACTACCAACTGGAAGCTGCAGTATTCGATCATGCCATCAAGCTTGACCCTCTGTCTGGATGAAGTCATCTCAATGTCCATGCTCGCCTGCGGAGCGCCACTGGCTGATTGGACGATCAAATTGCCGATGCGGAAGTTATCAATGAAGCCCTTAAAGATGACACCCTCCTTGCTCACAGATGCCTTGAATTCTGCCGTCTTGCCGAAGAAGGTCATCTTCCCGTGAGCAGATAGTCCAGGCTTATAGTAGACCTTTAATACGGTGGCACCGGTAGAGAAGTAAAGTCCAGCTTCTTCAAATACGAGGTGTTCATCTGCCCCATGAATCAGTGTCGAGCCTGAGTGGGTGTTATTGTGGACTTGGCCAGCGATGCCAATCAGCTTCGAGACAGGAAGGTTCTTCAAGTCCAGAACAAACAGCTGCTGGTCAGGGATCTGGCTAATCAACATGGCTACTCTGCCTTCAAATTTGTTGAGGATCATGGCGCCTGCCAAAGCGAGTTTCCTTGAGAAAAGGCGTCAGTAAGAGTAGAGTAAATGAGTTCAAGTAAAGCAATCGCCTTAAGCAGAGGATCTGAAGGGTAGTGGCATAAAAGAGGATGAACTCCATGAAACAAGAGCGGAAAGGATACATACGACGGCCCGAGCGAAATTGAAACATAGATGACTTCGAGTTCGACACCAAAGTCCTTGACGATTAGCTTCTCATGAAAGCCTAATGGATTCTTCCATGTCGATTTGGACCGACTGTAAAGCGACATTGGGTCAGTGACTCAGTGTTGCAATATTGTTACTGGGAACCCCCCCGACAGTACTCACATCATACCGCCTGCTTTCTCCAAACCCGCAAAGATTTTCCCTTCCAGAAGGAGAGGGTCCTGGTTGTACATCTTGATAGTCGCGAGTGATTCCACGGCAAGCTGGGGGCCCAGGCGATCCATCTCGATGGCGAGCCTGATTTGGCCCAGCGTCAAGTTATCGCCCAGTTGGATCTGTCACGGAAAACTATACGTTAGTAATCGGGACAAGCAGAGCGATACTCCGGGAGAGGTTGAACCAACTTCGATAGAGGAAGGAAGCTGGATGCTGAAGTACGCCGTTCCGCTGCTGTAACCGGCCGCCAAGATGAGCCCGTCAACCTTTCGAACCTCCTTGCTGCTGGCGAGCTCGTTGAGCTGACGCAGAGGCTCGATTCTGGCGTAAAACTGAAGACCTTGATAGTGCAATTCTGTTAGAGACGACTCCCAGTTACACGAGTGAGACCAGGACATGCTTACCTTGTCTGATTGGATAGTGCCTCGAGTTGGAGAGGTGGCTTTTCTCGGTTCCGTGGTGTTCAGGGCCATCAGCCTCGGCATCGAGCTGTCCTTCCTCCTCCATACCGTCCCAATCATAGTCATCATCATGGTCCTTGGAAGAAGCAACGAGTGCGACGTCTCTGAGCATAATGTCGAAGCCACTTTCTGGGGTGGCAGCAGGCAAGATCTTGGAAAGCGGCATATCCTCAACGCGTCCATAGACGAGCCAATCCCCCTTGGACTCCCCCTTTGTGCGCTCGAGATGGTAACCCACGGTGACCCTGCAGCCTTCGAATCGCACCACATCCTTGACAGCGAAGCGGCTCGCTCGGTGGCTAAGGGCCTTGTCCTTTGCATGTTGTGAAGCCCCGTGGCGTTGGACTTGCTTCTCACCGTCGCCTTCCCCGTCTGCATCCCTTGCTGCGATGAAGATGTCTAGCCCAGCTTCCTCAAGCAAGATGTCAGTATTCGGGATGGTGAAATTGTGCAGGCCACCTTGAATACTAAGACCATCGCTGGCAATGCGGATATGTCCTTGAGCACTGGTATGATCTCCCCACGTTACCTGCCCCGCAATCTCGAAGTGTCGACTCTCTTTCAGAGTCGAAACGGAGAGCAGCAGATCGTGGAATGCAAAGTCATGATATTCCTCCCAAAAATGCTCGGTCTGCTTTTGGCCTCGAAGAACCGCATATATGCCCATGATCTCGTCGTAAGTCAGCTCCGGGAGCGACACACTGACTGATAGGCCCTCTAAACACAAATGAGACTATCAGCGCTAAATGCTATTGGATAGCAGGCGGGTGGCTTACTCTTTGAGAAGGACCCCTTAAACGATGTCTCCCATCCAATGTTCATGAGTGCCGTGACTCTGAACTCCAGGCTTCTCTTAATATTTGCAGGATCAAAAAATACGCCGAGATCAAGTTTGGATACCTAAATATGTGTTCAGTCTCAAAATTACTGCTTCTTCTGTTGGCTTGGGAGGAACATACCGTCAAGTTCTTCACGCCACAAAAGTCGGGCCATTCGTTGACCATGACGTTCAATCCCCAGCCAGAGTGGTTTTTTTCGATGCAATACTCAACTTGAACCGGAGCCTTGACATTTGGGTCGGGGTGTTTGATAGACGCCGCACCGAAGACACTGAACTTCGATATTCGATCCGGCGGGTCGAAGGCCCAAATCATGGGTACGAACGACTCAAGGCGAACTCCAAACGAAGTGAACTCAATAAAGTCCCAGATCTTGGCTCCAATTCCGTCTAAAGAGATTCTCAAATCCAGTGTATAAAAGTTGGGCTTCTCCTGCCAGCTGCTTAAATGACCCAGATAAGCGACAAAATGCAGCTTCCTCGTGGGAGACTCCCCGAATACGGCGTTCAGGAAATCAGCAACAGGCTGCAGAACTCCCTTGAGTTGAACGTTTCCTTCCAGCCACAGGCCTTCAGAGCGAGACGCGCCCTTGAACTTGGGAAAGTCGGGCTCCCAACCCCATTTGACATCTTTCGGGCCCTTGAGGTGGATGAATTGCAAGTCTTCTATGGGCATCTCCCTGACGAAGACGTCCCCTACGCTTGGCATCAGGGTTGCAAAGGGGGTTCCAAAAAGCACGAGATCCTCTGGACTCAAGCGGACTCTCTCCTCGACCTGCGCCTCGTCACCCGGTGGCGGAGAGTGGCGGTACATCTTCGCCGTCAGACCTTTCACACCGAAAAGTTTTGGATGTCTCCGCTGATGACGGAATAGCCAATCTTCGCAGCACCGACATCATCCCCCTTCAAAGGCTTGGTAAAGCTACTGAACGATGAGAGAGTTGTTTCAATGGCTGCATCTCGAGGAGCGTCGAAGGCAGACCCAGACCCGATTGGTACAATCAGCGTGGGGATTGGGGGCAGCTTTTCCGTGGGTGCACGTCTGGGTTGGACGAGGATTGGTTTCTGATCTGCGGCGAAGGCAAGCGGGAGAGGCTGCACGGGGAGGTCTGCAAAAGAACCATCTGGGGTCTCAACCACGACGGAAACATTAGTCAAGGTGGTTCTGTCAATGACGAGAGACCGTGACGAAGGCTTAGGAGGACGGTCGAAATTAGCGGCACATTGCATGAGCTCCTTGTCGCTCCAGCCTCCGACAAGTGCAATGTGCTCCTCGGGTGGGATGAACGAGTTAAAGCTAGAACTCTCACGAGGCGCCTCAACGGTGCCGCGGGTTTGGAGACTTGCTATGTCGACAAATGATTCCAGGGCCGGATCATCTGTGAAGCCGATCCCAAATTCTGTTTCGAGGAGTTTCTCAATGGACGTGTCTGATGAAACGTTCGTCACGTCCAGAGCCATAGGATCTGGAGGCAACTGGAGCTCATCCCCGAAGTGCTCAATCTTTCTTCTTTTTGTGTGTTTCGTCATCGCTGAGTGATCCGATAAGAGGCCAATGTAAGTGAAATGGCCAAACAACTACAAAGCTGGTTCTCTGAGGACGGGTTAGCTAGAGAACAAGTGCTCAACAGGGCGGAAGAAGGACGAGGCATTTATAGAGGGGGAAAATGGAGAATACTGTACCTATAACCAGTTCTATTCCAGTTTACTTCCATCCCCCAGTCATCAAGATTCTCTCGTCTCGTTTACGCATACTCGCTTGGAAACCAGACTACCGCGGACATATCCCACCCGCTGAGTTGACTTTCCAGCGTGCAGTCCTGCGCTATAGTGGATTCACTAAGCTAACCGACGGGGACAGCTTAGGAAAACGACGACGATGATCCAGAGGCTGGCAACAAATAACGGGCTGTCGTGATGACTTGATATCCGTGAACTAATTTGGCTTGCGGCGAGGTGAGAGACCGCCGATGTATCTTGGAGCATTATTCGTTCGACTCTCCTCTCGTTCGTAACCGGGAAGTGAATAGCTGGGCTGAGGCGTGGATAACTCAGCCCACGCCAAACCTCTCAGCTAGGCCAGAAGGAGTGTGCAAAGTGCCTTCAGACTTGGTCGCACTCTGGCTAAAGACACATTGGGATTGCACCATGACGATCTCTCCACATGGCCTATGGCTGGGCGGAATATATGTATCCGTACTTGCCGTACAGAGAAGAGTAGTTGGAGCTTGAACGACGGAATAGTCAACTCGCTTCGGGCCGTACACGCCATGTCAAGGCTAGAGGCACCTGTCAATGGCTGCCATCGTGCCGATCCGCGCTCAGGCATGGGCATGAGCAGTGTCCGACGCGTCAGCCCTCTTCAGCGGCTACCTTGAGATGCAATCTGCTAACAAGATTAGGAGCAAGCGACAGTGAACACTGCAATTATGGAATTACCTTCTGTCACGAGCTTTGGGACGTATTTGAAAGCCGGTGAATTCTCGCTTCGTTGGCTCGAACGATTGCGCGGCCGTGCGATATAGCGAAGCTGCCATAAAGGCCAATGCCAAATGTCTTAGTGTCATGACAAATATACTCGGGTATGCCATATTGTGGTGTTGCTGGGACGGAGGAACAGAGCTTGGCAGAATGAGGCGTTACCCGGCGAGAGACAGCTTCAGTGTCGCCAAGCCGGACAAATCCCGTAGGACAAAACGAAGCAAGCTGAGTGGGCTTGGCGACATGAGCCATTATCGGGATGCTGAATAATGTAGCGGAGAATTGAATGAAGGAGCAAGATTGGTAGATAAGGGCTCCTCCATCACATGCAGTTACAGCTCCTCTGACGTGATAGAAAGAGGCGACCGTCGTCAATTCGGCTTCTGCCTCAGGATTGAACATTGATCGCATTACCAAAGCATGACGTGAAGCCCGACAGACAAAAGACCGAGCTCCCTGTAGTCATCGTCCATAAATGCCAGAGGGAAGTCGCGACCTCTTGCCGTGAAAAATGACCAAGGGCGCTTACACGCGGGTCTCGCTTCCAGTTTGCGCTTCTCGAGGCTTTTCGTTCCTCGAACACTGCTCCTTCCAATATTGGTCAATCCGTCGCAATCCTTTCTCTTCTTCCACGCTTCGCCATCCTGGTCGCTGCACATTTTCTATCGCCAGTTGGCGCCGCGCCACAGCGAGAATGGCAGGTCTTTGACGGAATGGCTAAAAAACGAGGTCTCAGTCAGTCCAAGGAGTGGATTTGCAGTGTCTCTGGCGGACAAAACGAGAAACGAGATTGATGAATTCGTTGCCCGTCGCTGGTCTGAAGGCAAATCTGAAGGCATCGTCGCTCGGCACGCCGGCTAGTGCAACTACTTCCATGTCAAGCTCGAACGCCGTCACTCGCCTCCTCAAGCCTAGGCGTACAGTCTCCTCAGAGGGAAAGATTGCGAGCGAGGACCGTGAAACTCGGTGAAAGCTGGAGCCATTCATCCAGATGAAGATGGAGTGGTTGGGACAGTACGACGAAGACAGCAGGATAATCCGGGACTGAGCTCAAGACCCCTAGGCCGTGAGCAGTTGCACCGAAAAGAAGCTCATTTAATCCGG
The DNA here is from genome assembly GCA_023509875.1 of Rugonectria rugulosa. Taxonomy (NCBI): domain Eukaryota; kingdom Fungi; phylum Ascomycota; class Sordariomycetes; order Hypocreales; family Nectriaceae; genus Rugonectria; species Rugonectria rugulosa. Next base: position 4,249 of record JALNIO010000214.1, on the reverse strand, counting down.
CACCATCGTCTCCCTGGTGTTTCTTTGACGTCCCTGTAATGTCTGTTCGCCCGACTGGCGTGAAACATTGCCTCTCCAAACATCTTCCGCGACTTTCCCGCCCTGACAAAGGAGCCCCGGACACCTCTCGTATGGAACAAGGATTCAGGACAACACAAACTCGAAAAGGCGGGCGTGGCGAAAGATCCGCTAACCCGTCAAGCAGTGCGAGTCGGGAGCGAAAAGCCCTGCCAAAAGGCAAACACTGCCGAGGGATGGGGATCGGGACGAGATGGTTTGGAGTGAAGGGTTCAGCATAGCCCGAGATCAGGATGTAGCCTTCTCAAATGTCGTAGCGGACTTTGCCCCACTGAATGTCTAGGTCTGCGTAGTCAAAGTCCGGATGAAGAGAAGCCAGGGCGCGGGCATCTAAAAGTAGATCAGTATAAGGGAATGAGAAAGCCGATCTAGGATTGTAAACTTAGTATAAAACGTTATAGCCTTCGGGCTCTCTCAAATCGGAGTACCTCTAACGTCAAAACAAACACGGACTATGCAGTCAAGTAGTAGATAATGAACCTCGTATTCTAAGTGTACAGTAGTAAATCTCCATCTCTCCGAGAGTTGGGTACATGGAACCCCATATGTCTACATTACCTCGTCTTAATGCATTCCGTAAGCCCCAACATGAACAACCACACGCCAAGAAACTCCATCCCCAACAAGACAAATCGAGTCTACTGCACATGCTGCGCCTGTTATCTTGCGTCCTGTGAAATCGCGTTTCCCACAGGCTCCTGTATATCCATATCTGGTAAATCATTGTCCATCCACCCTGAGTAATCATCGTCGTCGTCGGGCACCGAGGCGGAGGGCAAGGCCTCTAGTAGGTTTTCGTCTTTGCCATCTTCCGAGTCATGCAAGGAATCCTTCTCCATCAAAGAGAGCGACGGTGTAGATTGGGATACTTGGCTTTCAACCAAGGTTTGCTCATCTCCGGATTCGACCACGCCGGCAAGTGCAGTCTTGTGTTCTTGTGACAGAGATGTCCTTCGCTCGTCCGTTACAGGTGTATTCGGCTGCGAATCGTCGGTCGATGGCGCGGCGACTACCAGCATGTTCTGGCCTTCATTCACTTCAGGGACGGCACCAAAGTCGTGGCTCTGGCCGCGCCGTCTTCTGGGTATAGCTGTCGGGGGAGTCGGTCGGTTCTCGTGGAAAGTGTCGAGCGATTCGGCCGACGCATGCCCAGATGGGTGGGAGCCAACGGGCTTTCTTGCTGGCACATGGTTTGGGGCCGAGATCTTGGTCATGCCGTTGGTCGGTCTTGGAAGAGGGGTGCCTGGAGGAGGCAGTGGCTGCCCTCGACCCATAGGCTGGCTGAGGTCAACATGGTTCGCCTGGTCTGCTTGACGACGAGCTTCTTTCTGTCGCTGAATGGCATTCCATCCCCATTGTTTGGCTTGCAAAGCGGCGTTAGTAACTGCCGCCAGAGTGTTGCGCTTCTGAGACGATTCGGTGTTGGCAGAGGCTTCCGAGGAAAGCTCCGAGTTTTCGCGTCGCGTGAAGAAGTTCCTGCCCAGAGACCCAGTCTGGCTTTTGATGGAATCCTTGGTAGATGCTGCAGATGATGCGGGTCCCTTGTCGTCGGTGAAGCTTCCTGAACCTGCTGACGACGTCGTGTTACGACGACCCAGAACAGCCGGTTTAACAGCCTCCGCTTCCTGCGTCTCGCCATCGCCAACGCCTTCGGTGACTGATTTGGACGAGGAGCTATTGGAATGCTGCGAGGCGGACGATGGTTTCGTGGCCATCTCTGCTGTATTCGGGCGCGGAGAAGGTTCCTGCGAGCGTGAATGAAGGGCGGCCATGTAGCTAGATGCGTGATCCGGGGGTGACGATGACGGTCTAAAAATGTCGGCATGGGCAGCGTCGGTTCCAACTATGGGTTCCATTGATTTCTTAAGTTTAGGCGTTAAAATAGGGCTGGAAGTCGCGCTCTTGGTGTCAACGCTTGTTGACGCCGCAGGAACGTTGTTGCTAGAGGAAGCTCGGCTTAGCCTACGTCCAAAGAGTCCAGTCGCAGCAGGCTGTGGCTGTGGTTCCAGGGCCGGAATAGTGTGGCTCTTCTCAAGAGGTCGAGTCTCCTCAGACAAATCAGTGCTCTCCTCGGTCTGCTGGACCGCAGGAGGCACTTCAGTAGCTGTCTGGGCGGCCGCAAGGACTGCCTCTTCGCAAGGAACGGTCGCATCGTCGCCTTCGAAAATGCCTCCTCGCCAGGTCTTATGTTCGGTTCTGAAGAACGGAACGTCGTCCCAGAAAGGCAAGACAAACGTCTCAGCAATGACTTCCTTGATGCGGTTCTCGATTTGTCGGAGGATGACAGTGTAAGTGATCTGCCTGGAGCTGACGATTGGCTCAATGGCCATCTCCATCTTGGGCATGGTTTGGAAAGCAAGCCAGACTCGGTTACTGGGCGGCGGCTTGATCTTGAAGAGCATGTGTCCTTCTGCACGCTTTAGCACAACAGCAAGCACCAGATTGACCTCGCGGGCCTTGAAACGGGTTCCCAGGTCGATCTTGACAGTGGCAGCCACTTCGATGCGGAAGTTGCCCGTGTACTTGACATCCGCCTCAACTACACACTCCCCTTCGACGTTGAGATCCCTCAGTTTCAGGTTCGTAAAGTAAGGAGCCGAATCACCAGTGTTGACTTGCCTGATAGAGACATCAGTCAAGAATGACGGCCGTTTGACACGGGAAATCTTGATGGTGAGCTTCTCGCGTATAAAGTTTTCGAGATCGCGCGTTTTGTGAAGGCCGAGGAAGACTCTCCCAAGTAGTGCATTGACCCATCTTGAGTGAATGTTATCCTCGGTCGAATGAAGCTTTTGAACGAGAGAAATGATGTTCTTGACATCAAAACCCAACGGTTTAGGGGGCCTGCCGTCGCCACCAAACGTCTGCTCTTGGTTCTTGAGAAGGGCAAAGTAAAAGTCTTCCTTGGCGGAGCAGTTCTCGGAAAAGAGATAGAACGGCTTCGAGACCTGTCCATCAGGTCCAAGGTCAGGCCCTCCTTTCCTCCGGGTCAAACACAAGGCATTTCGCTTGATGAATAGTTCCCCCTCAAGCGTTTTGCCTCCACCCGAGTAGATGCTTACATCATGGTAAGCGAGGGAGATGACATGACGGACCTCCATCTGTTCCTCGTCGTCAAAGAGCATGAGATGGCCATGTCTACATGATCCACTGTCAGGGGGGGTGTCAAGAGGCAATGGACTGGGGCTACCAACCTCAGTACAACGTAAAACACGTTACCCGCCTTCTTTGGTCGCTGGCTGACACTATTACTATTATTGTCCATGGGGCCAGGTGTGGGCTTCCGTTCGAAGATGCTTCGGTACATGGTTTGGTAGACGCTAGGGCTAGGAGAGGCAACTGTTGTCGACCCTACGGGCGTGGAACGTTCGATGGGCTTCGCATTGATACCCATGGGGGTGTATTCACGGCACACAGCAAAGTACCCCGCGGCAACATCGAGGTCGCTGTTCCGACGAGGTTTGTGTTCATCGTGTAAGGCTTTCTTGGCAGCGTCGAGGGCATCGGTATCGTCACCAGGCAAAACCAGGTCGTCGGCGTCACTCGTCTCGTAATCGGTGCGGTCACGTTCAGGGAGAGCGTAGAAGCCGAGAGCAAGTACGGAGATGAAAAGAAGAGGAATGAATGTAATGCCCCCCAGGACATAGGCGGCAAGGAGAGAAGTCCAGCTTGTCATGGTCACAAAAGCCGGTTGAGGCCGGTCCACGGCGGGTGGGCACGGCGGACGTAACAGCGCAGCTTCTCGGTACGTCGGCCGGGTGCTTGCTAGCTGGAGGAAACGGGGTGCAAGAGCAGCATCGGACGAGATGAAGTCGATGTCAATGACTTGGTGAGGAAGTTCGAGTTGTTTTCATCGCTGGGCAGTCGATCATGGGACCGTCGTCAGGCGTGGGCTAGAGACGGCAGGCATCACGATGACACCAAAGTACGGGCAAGCTGTAAGCGCCTCAAAGAGAGCTACGTCATGTGATGTGGCCAGAAGCTCAGGTGTGGCTGCGACGTGGTGCGGCTGAAGGGCCCCGCCACACGAACCACTCACATGGACAAGGGCCACACGTGGTCTTGCTGGTCAACTAGTGTCTCGACCCAACGACTGCGCACTGGACCAGGGGAAGGGGCCAAGAGCGGGGGGCTTAAAGTGAGCTTGATGAGGATGGAAGGTCTCTCTCTT
>JALNIO010000213.1:0-42783 GCA_023509875.1 Rugonectria rugulosa | reverse complement strand
CCATCTGAGCGCTCGACACGCATACAAAAACCCCCGGTGCTGCACATTCTAAAAAATACCTGCAGCCATTCCCGGATATGCGGTGCCCTAGGGTATTTTACGATCGATTAGAATACTCAGAGGTGATCTTGGGATAATTTTGGGTGAATAAAGTTGTCCAGATTCAGCATCGTTTGTGTGAGAATAGCCCCAAACTCCCAGTACGTCGCTTCAGCCGCTATGGACTCGCTCACTATCACGTTATTTTATACAGGGACATTAAGGCGAGGATCAGGAACTGATGGTGAGTTTTGGACTTGAATGAAATAATTCCATTCTTATCGATGTCTTGATTCGAGAGGTGCGGATGCTGGATGCTGGTGTTGGAGGCTGGACTGCAACTTGATGCAATTGCTACCACGTTACTGGAAGACGGGCAAGCCGAGGCTACCTTGGTTTGCCGATCGAAGCGCATCAGGCTATAGAAACTACCCCAGTAACTTATGATCAACTCATGATTGGTATGATGATGATAGTACATGGTGAATGTAACCCCCCTGTTTTAACTGACTCAAAGTCGCTCAATCCAACTCAACACGAACTGGCAGAGTGAAGACGGAGCTTGCGGTCAACTAGAATTACGTATATAGGTAGCAAGACAGCTGCTTGATTGAAAAGTTTCTGAGAGAGGAACAAGGATTGCAAATACACCTTCAACTATTGGCAAGACATGCGCGATGGGGGAATGCCCGCCAAGTATCCGTCTGTCACACCCTTCAGCTGCATTCTGCAATTAAAATCCATCACCAGATCGTCTCCACCTAGAGATCTCAGAGCATGCTGCTGCTTGTTTTAGAGATGAAGCTCCTCTCTGTTTGGTTGGTGAGCCTTGCATCCACCGCCGCTGCAACAGGCCCTGTGCCCGTCACCCGGAGCGGCCTGGCCGGCATCAACGGATTCACCTTTTACGATCCTTACTGCGCGCATGGCTGCTTCCGCTCCTTCTCATCCTACACTCTGTCATGCTCCAGCATCATCAGCGCTGGAGGCCACACCACCGCCGACTCCAGCGCCCACGAGCTGGCCACGTGCCGCGCATCCAACTTCCCCTATCTGAGCTCCATAGCCTGGTGCATCCATCTCTACTGCCCAGAGAATGTCCGCCCCTCAAAGATAGAAAAGTTCTGGGAGACGGAGATCACGGGAGATGTTGGCATCGTCCCGACGTGGAGCTATGGTGAAGTCCTGGCCAACATCAGCGAGGCGCCGACCATGGTGGTGATGGATACGGACACGATCCTGAACATGACCATGCTTACGACCCGGTCGAACTGGGAAGCTACATGGATCACTTTGTTCTACTTTTTCCGCGAGACGGCTCTTGAGTCATACTACGGGTAAGTCGTCTTGTCCCCCCTTTGGAGTCTTTACGCACTCCCGTTGTGGCTTTCTCCAGTGCTGCAGCAAACAAGACCAGAGGTCATTTCTAACGATGGATCAGGCTCTCCATCTGCTTGACAGCATTTGGTTTGCCCCTTGTATTGACATGGCTGGGATATCTACCCTTCATGGGCAGTGCGCTCGAACAAGTCAAACCTCGATTATACCCAAGGGTTGTCGGCACCCATCATAACCGACCCCTGCCTTGGCTCATTGGTGATGATGCCCCCACGGTCGGACAGAGCTTTTACATTGCAGTCTTGTTTGCTTGCAACATCATCTTCCTCGCAATCGGTTACAAAACGGCCTGGCCGAATCAAACGAACCAGTGGTATACGGACCGCTACCAAGAGCTGATGGCCTACTTCATGTGGCGCACCGGTGTCTTGGCGTTCTGCAACATGCCAGTGCTCTTTTTGTTTTCGAGCAGGAACAATATCCTCCTGTGGTTGACCAACTGGTCGCATTCGACTTACATGCTGCTCCATCGCTGGGTGGCTTGGATTTTCCTCTTGCAGACCTTGCTGCACTCGATACTCGCCCTGGTATTGTACAACAAGACGGACTCCTATGCCTCGTCGTTGAAACTCAAGTGGTGGATCTGGGGTATTGTTGCCACCGTTGCGGCCGTCATCATTGTGCTCGCGAGTCCTCTGGTTCTGCGCAAGCGGGCCTACGAGCTGTTCCTGATCACGCACATTGTGCTGGCAGTCATCTGCGTGGTAGGATGCTGGTATCACGTCTACGTTGGATACGAAAACTGCTTCGGCTATGAAACCTGGCTCTACGCCACCATCGCCGTCTGGTTCTTCGACCGGCTGGCCCGCGTGGCGCGCATCACGAAGACTGGTTTCCGGCGCGCCACGGTAACCAACATTGGTTCCTCAATTGTCCGTGTCGACATTCCTGGAATCCCCTGGGCGACGGCAGGTCGCTGTGTCTACGTGTATTTCCCGACGCTTAGCCCTCTACGACCGTGGGAGAATCACCCCTTCTCCATGATACCGTCCGCGATGCTCACCAGACATGAACTTCTCGACCGAGCCGGGTCGGAGAGCTATGACATGGAGAAGACGGCAGCCAATGTTGCCTCAAACCCTGAAGCGCACGGTAAAGTATTCACCAACTCAGGTCTTACACTGTTCATCCGAAAGAGCGCTGGCATGACAGGGCTGCTGGACTCACATCAAGGGCTCCTCACGTTCCTTGAAGGGCCGTATCCAACCACTCCCACAAGGGCGGTCCTGCAGAGCGACCGCTTGCTGCTGATTGGAGGTGGCATCGGTATCACAGGACTTTTGTCTTTCACATGGTGCCACCTGAACCTGAAGTTATTCCACAGCGTCAAGGCAGAAGACGAATGCCTTCTCGACAATTTGAAGAACTTGCTGGATGATGTCTCCCAAAAGGAGATTTGCGTAGGCCGCAGGCTGAACATTGCCGCCCTGCTAGAAGAGGAAGCCAGTCTCGGATGGTCCAAAATTGGCGTAGTTGTTTGCGGGCCGCCGGGCATGTGTGACGATGTGAGGGTGGTTGTCTCTCGGCTTGGCAGAGAAAAGGCCGGTCATTGTTCGTTCGAGTTGGAGGTTGATGCGTTTTCTTGGTAATCTGTTGTGCGCTCTGAAGCAAGTTTGAGACGTATGCCACGGACGATTAGACCGCAAAGGCCTCGGGGCATGATGGCTTGAACTAATTATTTTGTAACAAGAATGACCCTACGGAATAATGAAACGACTGATCCGGCAGCTGCAAGGCCGGCCGAAGACGGCCGAAGATTTTGGGTAACATTTTAAGGACACGCCCCTGAACTCGAGGACAACTTGAAAGGATTGCGTTAAATACTAGAAAGTACTGTGCTTGATCAAACATAGGAAACATAACTTATTTTACATCACAATTCTTACTGATTTAAAGCCCTTGGAGGGTGTATAGGGAGCCGATGGGGTTCCTGAAGCATGCCCTAGGTGTCGTACAGGCTTAGGCTTTACTTGGTCAATAGGACTCACACATGGCTCGACCTTCACATCTGGTAATTCCGACAGTAAGGCAATCTAACTTTATAGGTATAGAGGTATTAATATTAAGCCGCACGAACTAGAATATGCTGCAATGTAACGACAATCTCATCGACCCGATCACGTTACAGAGGTAAATTGTACTAGAATACATGCAAAGGACCAGTCACCCAATTACTCGAGGTTCTTGGCAACCTCTCCAATGTTTGTGGTGCCAAGAGCATCATCAAGCGAGTCAAAGTAGCCACCGCTGTTGGTGCTCAAGTTCTTGTCGACATCGGTAATGTCCGCTCCGTTGAGGAGCTCGCCAACCGCCTCGACGACGGCGACGACGACGCTCAGGGGGGCCTGGCCGTAGATGAGACCAGAGAGCTTCTGGGTCAGAGTGAAGTTGAGGGCGTCCTCAATCTGCGAAGAATGTTAGAGCTGACGAGGGAGGAGGGGAGTGAGCATGGTTAACTGACCTTGCTGAGGGGAGCGCCGAGGATGCCGTTGAGAAGCTCGGAGATGGGAGCGTAGCTGATGCTGGAGAGGAAGTGAAGAGGGTCGTTTGAGCTGGCGCGGTTCTCAATGTCTAGTATACCGTGTTAGTGAACACTTTCGGAAGGCTTCTCGTAGGCTTGGGACTCACGAGAGTGGCCGGCAATGGCAGAACCAGCCAGGGCAGCGAGGACAAAGAGGTTGAAGCGCATCTTGACGATGATTAGATATTAAAGAGGTATTACTAAACAAGTATTCGAGGTCGAGCTGCAAAGTGCTTTGACTGATGAGATTCTTCTACCTTACACGGGAGACGACGACCCTTTTATCCTCAAATTTCACCGCTTCAGCTCCTCAGCTCTCGCATGATGCTATCAAGCACATCAAATACGTGATCAAGAAACTTTTCCTTGGAACAAACCAAATCACAGCAAATACCTGCACAGAAACCCGTCCTTCTCAAGAAAAACCATCACATCTACGGATCGTCGGCCGCAAACACGAGCCCCCAGCACCACCCAACACCCCCAAAGGCAAAAGTAAGCCGCTACGTTAAGTTTAAGCATAGCTCCAGTGACGCGAAGACCAGGATTCCATCATAAATCGGCTCGCTTTGGCCCTCTGCTCTCAGCCCGGGTTCTGCTTGTTGCCCGTTGGGGACCTGATCGACGCCGCCCCAGATGAAGATGAGCAAATGGCACCTTTTTCTTCCCACGCGCTTAAAGTTAGTTTGGGGGCGCTCAAGTGCCGGGTGCCTCGAGATCCGAAGGTTCAGCGCTGGGATGGAGGTGGTATTGATGCTCTGCGCTGGTTGTTTGTTGGTGAGGCTGTCAGTATGGCAACATTTATGGCGTGGAATGCATCAGAAGAGGTCGCAGCATCGTAATAAAAGTGCGAGTGTTTATGCTGCAGGTTCTGCTGATCTGTGTCTGCCAATTTGCTTTGCTTAGTAGCTTTTCAGGGGAATCTCCAAAATTAGGAAGAGTTGTTACTTTTTCCTTGTTTTGTTTGAGCTCGTCTTGGGATCAAGTCGCTGTTCTTGAGTGAGGCGAGCAGTCACTACCGCGGGCACGACTCTCAGCAGAGTTCTTTCGTCATCACTTCAGCTGAGCATTAGATGGTTCGTTCTGAACAACGTGTATTCTCCTTAAGCAATAGCTCATCTATATGCAGAAACACACCCATCCCATCCTCTATATCGAAACCAGTTCCTCAACCTTGCCCTCGTTCCAACAGTCGCACCTAGACAGGTCCAGCCCCGACTATCGAGAGTCTGCTACCTTTGCCGAATGCTTCGAGTCCACAGGGCTTGCAACGACGGTCGAGACTTGCTTCCCATTCTCTACGAGCGAGGGCGTGGACGAGGACGAATCGGGTGCAATGGTTTGGCCCTCGGCATTTCTTCTATCAACAGGTCAGCCATGAAACACAGTACGAGGATATCAAGATACTTACGCTTTTCTCTTCAAGAATACATTGAGAATATGTACGCCAATAATAAGCAAGGCCGCACTCGTCAAGCAAAACGGATATCCCTTGGGGTACCGCGGCGCTTCCACCGTCGGAAACACCAGCAGCGGCGTCCACGCCGTCGTGGACTGCGCAATGGTGTTGATGATGACCAGAGTCACCGCGCGCTCCGCCGGCGAGTACTTGAGCAGGCTGTTCACCCAGCCGTGGAAGACGCTGGACATGGCGGGCGACGAGTACGACGTGGCGAAACCGAACCACAAGGCGGACTCGGGGACGTACCAGACCGACTTGATGATGAGGCCGGTGATGTTCCACGTGTGAGCCACCGTGATGGCCCAGGCCGGCCCCGTCACCAGGTCTGACAGGAAGCACACGAACAGCGTGTAGAAGATGCCCAGCGCCGGCGCAATGGTTCCGAGCTCGTTGACCTTGGCCGTCGAGTAGCGGTCGAGACTCTTGATCCAGAGGAGGAAGCTTCCGGTGCTGGAGTGCGTTCCAGCGTTCCAGAAGAAGATGTCCAGCAGGATGATGGTCCAAAAGTACGGGTTGCTGACCACCTTTTTGAGCGTCCGGAGCTCAAACTTGCCGTACAGGACGTGGCCCGCACGCTCGAGCCGACCTTTCGAGACGGCGAGGTCGCGGTCGTTGAGGAAGCGCCGGTTCGGCTGCTCGCCGGTGCCGGGGATCACAAAGTAGCCCAGGATGCCGACGGGGATGGTGATGACGGCGCAGATGATGTACATCCAGCGCCAGCCGGCCAGGCCATGGACGCCGTCGAGTCTCGCCGTGGCACCGGCCTGGATGAGGCCAGCCGTCAGCGTCCCCAGAGATAAGCCGACGTAAAAGACGCCTCCTCTGCGAGCAATCTCGTGTCCTCGATACCAGGACCCTGTATCAACACCGTTAGCAATACCGCACTCCAAAATTTGTCCGTCGTATAGATCGTACCAAAGACGTAGTGCATCGCCGGAAAGAAGGCAGCTTCAAACCATCCCACAAGAAACCTGTAAGCCGCCAGCTCCGCAAAGGAAGTGACCCGAAACTGAAGCAGCGTAAAGACTCCCCACATGATATCGATGAAGGGGATGATCCAGTACATGGGCAGGTATGTGAAGAGGAAGAGGAAGGGCAGCTGGCCGACCACGGCGCCCACAGTATACATGGTCTGCAGCTGGACCAGCTCGTTGCCCTCGAAGCCCAGGTCCTCCTTCATCCCTGCGACGTACGCATTATCTGACACAGTTAGACTGTTATTTCGTGAGAGATCTTTTGAAGGGACATACTCAGGTTGGCCTGGTCAATGTACTTGACCCAATACGAGAGCACGGCATAGGGCACGACGAGGAGATCCAGCTTCCAGATGAACTTTCTCTCCTCAGGCGTGTCCTCGTCCGAGTACCACTGGATCTTGTACCACTTTGATCGTGGAACACTCGACATCTCGAAAACGTTTCCCAAGTATTCTTAGTCTTCTTCGACTTGGACTCGTTTCAGGTCAGAAGCGGAATCGGGCTTCTTTTCGAATGCAACCTGCAGATCACACGAAGGAAAAAAGAAAACACACGCTGCATGAACCAGAGACGAACCACACACCTCTTTTTAAAGCCTCCGTGAGTATCTCCCGCCAAGAACCAGTGGGCCAAGTGTAACCATCTCCATCTCAACATGGCCCACGAAAGGACTCGCGGCCCTCGGGTGACGGCCGACCAGAGCACCCATCCCTGACCTGGAAGCGGGTTGTGCCATGCACGATATTGCACGCATTAAGTGGGAAGAGCATTAAGCTTAACAATTAACGCTCGCGGGAAGGATGTCCTTCTTCCTCGAAGCGGGAGATTTTTGTCGGGGCCTCACCGAAGATTGTACCATTGGCTGCTGGCGATGACGTGCTTATACCTCATTTTGCCCCGGATGGTGCAACACGTGGCGAAGGGGAGGGTGGGATACCATGAGCCCAACTCGCCTGCTACTCGTACACAATGCCACGGCAGGATAAGGGCAATGACGGAAACGGGCCGCCATCGTTCGCCATTATATAGCGTTGAAGTGTCCCGTCGTTGGAGATGTGACTCGCTCCTATCCCTTCCCACGGATCCGTTCCGGTGTGCGAACCCAGGTTGACGGGAGGGCCAAGACCGCACTATCAAATATCGTTTCACATCGAGATATGCTACGCATAGATATAGTCTAGTCGTCTGCAGAGACAGGACCTGGACCGCGTCGGCTCGGTCGTGTTTGTCGAAACAGGTCTCGTCCGAGACTTCATCAGTCTCCATTGCTGACTCTTGGCGAGTTATTAGACCTATATCCCACCCAAATGATCCGTAGTGATGAAGGCATCGCTTGGACGTAGGAAAGACACGGAATCTCGCCGCTGTCGAGAAAATCTCTTCACAGAAGGGACCAAGAGTAGCAACTTATCCCGACATCAACGAAAGACGACGAGATTCGTAATCGCAACGATGGAGATTCATCCACTTCAACAGCAGCCAACAGAAGATGATCAGCACGCCATCAACATCGATGGAGGAAAAACCCGGATGGAAAAAGTGGCGGGTGGGTAGACAGGTGTATACCGACCAGCCTAGGAACAGGGAACGAGCCGGGGCTCGATACCTCAAGGGTAGGATAAACAGGATAAACAAGCCAACACCAAGCCAGCATACTCAACGTGGCGTGTACGAACTACCAAAGTGAATATCGATGTAACCTAAGGAGCATGCACATCTCTCTCCAAGGCAAGGTTCAAGCTGCTAACCATGATAAGCTATATGAGTTGATAGGCAACATCCACTTGAAATACCATGCGAGACAAGACGCCTACTATTTTGACAAAATATCCTCCATCTCAAGGCATAGTTACTTTCCAGCCCTCCCTTACTATATCTAGCCTACTTCGTATGTGCATACTCCCCTCCCTAACCCCATTTCACCCCTGTCCACCCCTTCACATTCGCCTCCCAATGCTTCACCAAAACGCCAACAGCATCAGTCCCGACGACCTCTTGAAGACTCTCCTCGCCTTCAAAGATCCATCGCCGAGCAGAAGGCTCAAAGTCCCGCCCATTGACCTGCTCCTTCAACTTGGCGATCCAGCCCTTTCCGTCCTTGAGCCCCGTCTCGGCAACACTGAGCAGACTTTTAATCTGAGCAATGACATCCTTTGGCAAATTGCTGTTGCCCGACTTGTCCTTCTCCCTTTGTCGGTCATTGTAGGTAATGAGCCATTGCGCTGCCTGTTTCGTCGCGTCCGTCGCGTCTCTGAACACGCCGATACCGTGCATTGAGCTCAGAGTCTCCAGTTGATCCGACACTTCGGAATTTCCTGGTGTGATGCGAGCACGAAGCGTCTCGATTCCCGTCTTGATACCCTCCACGATCTGAGAAAACACATCGAGAACTGCTGTTGACCGACTAATACCGACTGCAAAAGGGATTAAAGTAGTCAATAAACTAATAATCTCAAAGTAAATTGCTTCCGGCTGCGTCAACTCTGATTCAGATCCATTGAGAAATTTGGTAAACGAATTGCTGAGTTGGCTTGTCGTCTCCAAGAAGAATGTCTGGTCTGGAACAACGGCGGCGGCTGACGCCTTGTAAAGGGGTGGAGGTTTATATGATACGGCATCGTGGAAGGCCTCAGCCAGAAGAGAAAGATGCAATCGGCGGTTCTAACAAGCAAGGTCAGCTGTTGTTTATAAAATAAACCGGATGTATGTACCGTAGGTGGAGGGCCGACTCGAAGTCGGGCGTAGACTCCTGGGCGAGAGCTGGAATCCCACGACGGAAATGAACCATAGTCCAACACTTCGTTCAATACAGTTTCATCCGTCACCTCGGCTATCATTTCTCAGTCTCGCACATCAACACTGCGGATAAAGTTGCTTACTGTATCGCTCATCTTGAAGCACTTCAGCAAGGTGAGTCCCAAATAGTCTCTCTGTTCGAGCCTCCTCCACCAGACTGATGGCTCTGGTACAGCTCCATCGTAGTGTCTCCATGTACTTCGGAATATCAATGATGCTTCCATAATTGCACGATTCGAAAGCGTCAATCAGTCTTCTGGGCATGCGCAACTTCAGCGAGACATGATAATGGGAATGGAGCAACTCCATCAGGTCCCAGCCCCAAGTATCGGTCGGTGAGATTAAAGATGGAGAGACGGTAGATAGTCGGTCATAAAAGATGGGAGCCAGAGAGTCCATGATGGTGCGCTTGACGCCGAGGGTTTCCCAGATCTCGCGCGCACGAGGAGACGTCCCTAGACGGAGGTGAAGTTGGACGAGGAGGAGAGAGATGGCGCCATGTTTCGGCGTGAGGTTGAGCTGGTGCTCCAGGATCAAAGTGGCCCGTAAGAGCGGCGTGAGTGAGACTGGCGAGTTGGACTTTTCTGTCGATGAAGGAAAGGCAGACTGGATTTCGCAGAGCGCAATCAGCACGGCAAGATCTGGCTTGATTTCCGCCTCGACGGCGCTGTGCTCAGGCGCAAGTTCTGTCAGCGACTGATAAACGCCAAGAGCATCTCTGGCGATATTAGAGAAACTAGGCGCAGCCGAGTTTGAGCCAAACTCTTTGCCGGAGATTTTGCATTTCCTCAAAGGTTTCTCGTCAGGGACAGTATCATACATGGAAGGGCAGGTTGCAGCAAAATATTGCAGCTTGAGGGCCAAGGTTTGTAACCTCCCGGCATCCAGTTGATCCTGGGTGTCCTTGGCTAATTTGGGCGTATAATCGTACGCAATGTACTTGATTGCCGATGGGTCAAGTTTCTCTACCGAACTCTTGACATCGTCAAAACAAGCTAGATTAGTTCCTTGGTCATCAATGTAATGTGTGAGCTCCTTTAAGCGTGGTGATGCAGGCTGGTCGTCGACAATGTCATGACCATCATGAGTGGCAAGGTTAAAAACAGCGGAAAGACGAGCGAGGAGGATGACTCGCTTGTAAATGGGCCGCAGGTTGGGTCGTTTGACAAACTGGAAAAGAAGTTCTTGGACAGTGGTCTCGACTCTAATACAGAGTAAGTAGAGGAATCTCCAAGAGGAACCAAGACTACTTACTCAGGCTTGAGGCTCTTCAAGTGAGCGGCAGCATCGATAAAGTTCCGCCACACCGACCAATCCGAAGCCATCAGGTTGGGTTGGCCACTCTCATCCGTAGTGGACAGGCACTCCTTGCAGAGCTGGTACACAGCCTCCCAATCGTTGTCGCGTTGGTGCTTGGCGACAACTCTCACGAACAGTTCCTTTCGCCCCTGTCGGAATTGTGCCATTGGGCAAAAGACTGGGCTCGAGACAATCTTTTCAAAGTCCTCGGGGGTTCCATGCTTTTCGACGATTTCGTAAAGGAGAAGAATCTCTTCTTCGGTTTGGATGCTTCTTGCCTGAGGCTTGGCGACTTCGTCCCCTTTGGCTTCTGCGGCCTGGGTTCTGTGTTAGTCTGTTTCTATATCGAGCTTGCTGTGAGGTCTACCTGTTCTGCCAATTGAGCAGCGCGCTGCATCTGCTTCAAGGCCAACATGCCATACAGCTTCTTCTTCTCCGGGGGCGACTGGGGGCTGAGCTGAGACAACATTAGAGGGAATCGTCGATACCGTCACAATCATAACTTGCCGCCAAATGATGCGTAATGACAATATTCCAAAACATGAAGGATCTCTCAGTTGGAAACGACCTATCAACAATTGCCGCAATCTGCAACCACATTAGCACTCGTCTCGCATCTTCACAACCAGTCTCCCATACCTGCTGCGCGCTGACCAGATCCCAATGCAGCAAGCAAGACTCCATGCACCGCGTTGCGCTAATCTTGTCCTTGGGCGCCGCCTTCACGAGACGAACCCTCAAAGGCCCCAGCGTCTCGGCGAAATCATCCTCGTGCGTCAAGCCCTGCGCCGCCCACTCGAGCAGGTCGATGCCGTCCACGTCCTTGACCACGGTGCCGTCCTTGACAAACTTGGCGATGGCCGCCACGGCCGCAAACTTTGCCGTCGGGTCATCGAGCTGACTCTCTGCGCAGACCTTGACAATCTACACAAGCGTGGTGAATTTTCCTTGTCAGCCAAGACATTCTCGACATTTTTGCACAAAAGTTGGTGTTGCTGACGGACCTCGTAGTACTGGTCGTTCAAGGCCTTGGCTCTCTTTTCAGCCAGACGAATCACCACCGCCCAATTGCCATCGTTAAAGGCCGTCTGCAGCTGGAAATCGACGCCGCTCTTGAGATTTGGTCTTTGGCGGTTCATCTGAGCTCAAGTTCAGGGTCTTCTTGTAAAAGCTCCCCAATTGCGTGTACGAACGGTTCGAGCTGAATATTTTGGAGGGGCTCGAATTGGTTGTGTCTACCGATAGTAGCCCAGAGTGACGTGGGGGTGTGCGTTTGGCGGGGCTTTGAGATGTGGCTGGTGATGTACTTAGCCACAATGAACGAGTCCGACGAAGGAATCCCGTTGCCCAGATATACTCACGAGTAGATGATGTATGAGGAGAGCATAAGATGAGCTGTCTTCCCTGTAGTTCATGAGAGGCTTGATCTTGTCTTAATCCCGTGATCATATTGTACTGTACACTGTGACTGAAGTGCCTGACTTTTACCAGCAAATTGATCGCCCGCAAAA
Source organism: Rugonectria rugulosa (assembly GCA_023509875.1). Lineage (NCBI taxonomy): Eukaryota > Fungi > Ascomycota > Sordariomycetes > Hypocreales > Nectriaceae > Rugonectria > Rugonectria rugulosa. Next base: position 30,780 of record JALNIO010000213.1, on the reverse strand, counting down.
TGCAAACTTCATCTTGTTGCATCCTCAACACCAACGAAACTCGCCCTCAATGCAATATTTTACAAGGTATTTGATATTATACATGCTGGGCGACTCTTTGCCTCCATCTTCGACGTCCGCAATCCCGTAGCGACCGGTCTCCTCACTCACTGACTCGTTTCCACCCTGCATCACCACCAGGAACCCGACTTCTTCTTGCGCTCCTCAGTCTACCAGCCAATTAGCTTCTCAAACCCAATCTCTCGTTCAAGATGACCTACCCATGCTTGCTTGCAGTCGCGATACGCCCTACCACCCGTTAGCCCTTTGCTCTTGACATCTCCCCATCCACCCTTCCCACTCACTGGAAATATTCTCCGCACATGGACTTGTCGCCGCCGTTTCGGAAAAGACATCGATAGCTTCGCTGCGCAGCTTCCTGGCACGGGTCGTAGTATTCGCTCGAGGATTTACTGCGCGGGGCAATTTCACGTCAGCCAATGCTCCCGGGTGTTGCGACGGGGGGATTCGCTAACCTCTCAAACTTGCGACGCTTGTCTTCGGTCCACGAGGCCGAAGCGGCTCCTGCGGAAGGTGTCGAGGACTCGGACGTAGACTCGGACGTGGACGCGGGCGTCTTGGATTCGGTCGGCGTTTTTGACTCCTGGGCGGACATGGTCGAAGTCAATGGAGCATGTTTTTGAGGTCGAGGATGGAGTTTCCGACGAACCGGCGGCAATTGAGGATGAAGTCATGATCGGCTGAATGTCGGATATACGGAGGTCTCCAACCATGAGATGAAATACTCGACTGCGAATCCGTATCATGACGTCTCATTCTGCTAGGCTATTGGGGTCATCATGAGTCGTCTTTCATTTTGGGCGATTGGCCTCACCATGTAAAGCCACGATGAAAGGCCACTTCCTCTACCAGAACCCATCGCCCTCCCATTGATTCTTTTCCTTTCCTACACTCGCCAACAAACCCTCCCTCGCCAGCTCAATATTTCGTGTTGTTTCCTTGCTGCAGCAAAGCCCGACATCAAACTCCTTCAGTTCACTTTCCCCCATTGTTGCCAGGGCCGCCAGTCCTAGATATGCGTGATACAAATCCGGGGGCCCCCCGACGGCCTTGGAAAAGCCGCCGATAACATGCTGTGTAATGTCGAGGAGGTACCGGCGTGAAGGCGCAACTTTGATCAAGGAACTCTCTCCGAGCATCTGGTATTCATAAGCCTCATATTTGGCGGGTTTGAAAGATCTCCAAACATACCGCAAGTGTCCCGCCAACCCACCAATTATAGCAGGTATCAGCTTTCTTGTTGCAGCGTCCATTGAATCCCACATACTCCGGTTCTACTTTTCCGGGCTCGATCTGAAGGAAATTCTCCTCGACCTCATCTGCCTGTTCCTGTTCCTGGAGGTACTGGAAAGGACGAGCAACGAGAAAGCGTATCAGGCCTTCGCGGTCTGGAATGCCTTGCTTGAAAGCATTGTTCGTTCCTGGAGCTGTAGAATCCTGAGGCCTGTCGAGAAGCGCAAGGGCTCCGACAGCGCAGTATGCATATCCAGCTGGAAATGGTCAATATTTACTTGGACTGTTCAAGAAGTGCCCATACCATGCGATTCATGCTGTGATGCTTCTGATATGCCTCCATCGTAGGTCTATAGTGTGTTAGCAACCCAAGCAACATATTCATCCTGGTAACAAACCTGTCCTCGGCGAATATGAGCAATCAATTCATCCACATTGACATCCTCCACCCATGCCTCGTCGCCCTCCCTCACATCCCCTCTCAGCATCCATCGAATACAGCTAGCCAAGTAGCTATGCCTCATATCCCGCCCGCCAACCGCCTCACCCTCCCACAAGTTCTGCCCAAAACTGCCGTCCTCCCTCTGCAACCCCCTCAGCCACAGGAGTAACCTTCGTCGCTGCACCCCCGCAAACGCGGATCGAGCCTCCTCCTCGCCATCGGCCACGAGTCCCAGCAGCACTAGGGCGAAAAAGGTGGCGGCCAAGTTCGCCGTCCCCTTGGAGGCGTCCTGGCCCGGGAGCACATGGGTGGAGCTCCCACAGAAGCCGCCATCCGGGTGCTGCAAGTCGAGGACCCAGCGACGAGCGGCCGCGCGCTCCGAGGGAGTCAGCGGCACCGAGAGCAGATCGAGGGCGGCAACGATGAAGCAGGCAAAGGTGAGGCGGGTAGAGTCCGATGTGGTGTAGGCAGCTGGTAGGAAGCCCGAGTGGCATCGTTGCCAATACTTAATGTGTTTCGCCTTGTTGAACTGGGATTCTGCATCTGAAGCCATGATGATGAATGGCGTCTCTCTGGAGCAGTTGAGGGAAATTAACTTGGCTAAGTATGATGCAATAGAATGAGTGTAGAACTGAAACAAAAACACGAGAACAGTCTTGTTCAACGCTGGCCAAGGTAGATTTTTTATCACTGGTTTATGACAAGTCCTAGAAAAAGCATCAATCCTACGCAAGGTACCTTGGTACCTCCCCAAACAAAATAAACCCCACACCATTTAACGCACCCTCACGCCTCCTACGAAGCTGCCCCTTAGCTCCCTCGCTCCCTCGCTCCCGTCCCTTGCGCCACACTCTCCTCCCCCCCAACTTCCCCTAGGAGAGCTTCAGCCACACACGCTGTGATTCGCTCCAGCCTGCCCATTCAAGGCATGAAATTGCAGGGGCATCTGGGGCTTTAAAGGCAGACGCCAACGCAATGCAAATCAGACGGACTCGAAAAGTGTAGGTGGCATGTGACGACGTGACGCAGCCGTGAAGTGTACATTGTGACCTGTGGAAAATCTACCCCAAGAAGTCGAGGTTCAAACGCTTTTGTTGGGGTCACTTGAGATGCAAGGTACCTGAGCACTCTGTGCTTACTACTCGATCTGTGTGACCAGTTGCTGCATAAACCGAAAGAGACGATAGAAGACAACGCATACCATAAAAAGTTGACTTTGTAACTGCAACTTGTTCACTTCCTCATTCTATTTTTGTCTCTCATTCTTTGGCCTGTATCTGCCTGATCTTCTCACCATCTTCGCTCTCTCCAACATCCAGAATCCTTCGCGGCGCATTTCCCTTCCTCCCCCACTCCTTTCGAAAGGACCTTGCCTTCTTCCTCCTCCTCCACACGCGACCAACTCCCCTACTTCATACCATCCTCCTCCTCCTCCTTGTCCCACTCGCTACCAACAAGGAGTGACTCGACTCTCGCACCAACCGCAGCCATGGCGCTCATATCCGCCAAGACAATCATCACCTCGGTGTCGCTCTTCCACGTCACCCTCGCCTACTTCTTCCTCGCCAACCCAATCTCCGTCGACAACCAGGCGCTGGTCTACATGCTCGGCGAGAGCATGGGAATGGTCCGTCTCGTCCCAAGTGCGACATCGAGTTAGCATCCGAGTACTAACACGGCGCAGCCATATGCTCGAGGTTTCGACACCCAAAGCCAGCCGCTGGCCTTCCTCGCAGCCGTCCTCGTCTTCATCGGCTTCAGCGACCTCGTCTCCCTCTCCATGCCCGACGAAGTCTGCCTCATCTTCCACTGGGGCACCCAAGGTCCGTTCTCCTTGCTCCCTTTCCCCCTCCACCCTTCCATCGCCCGACTAACAACCTCTCCAGCTCCCCTCCGCTTCATGCTGTCCCTCGGCTTCGTTCTCTACACCTTCCTCTTCGGCCCCTCGTCGCCCGTCTACCAATCCTCCCCGCGCGGCCACTTCTCCCACCCGAGCTCGCACAATCCGTCCTACCGACCCGCAGGCTGGGGCGGCGACGGCCTCAAGAACCGCGTGTTCTTCACATTTATGTTCGTCGAGATGATGACCTGGTTCTGGATCTGGGTGACGCTGCGCGAGGAGCGCACTGCTATTCTGGAGAGGAAGTCAAGGGGCCGGAGAAACTCGCACGTCTTGTGAGGCAGGGAGGCCAAGGAGTCATGATGATGCATATTCTGTATAATGATCTGTTGTATTTGGAGTACTGTCTGTCTAGCATGTAAAGGACAATGATGCCGTATGGAGCTATAATATTTGCGCGCAAATTAATACGAGGGTTCTACGCTATGCGCTTGTTGGCTGGGTCTCGTGAGGACTTGGCATCGGGTCGATCGTATAGATCTTGGGGTTAAAGTGCTGACCATGATCAACCGTCATTCATACTATCCCTTCGGTATGCTTCGTTCAAGGAGGGTCCCGATACGAGGCCCAGCTGGCCACGTGTGAAATGATGTCTCCAAACAAATGCTCTCAGAAAACAGCCAACACACACCAAATCTATCGACTCAAACAATGATGCAGCTCAAATCACAACTCTCCACGGAATTTGAATTCAAGGCTTGCTTTTACCCATCTATCGCCCCATGCTCAGCGTAAATCAACACAACCAGAACTATGCAATCAAGAATAGGTATCCATCAAGAAAGACTAGGTACATTACATAACCATCCCACCTACGCTTGACAAGTGAATGGCCACAACAAGCAGGAAACAGAAAAGAAGGCCAGCGAAGAAGGCCAACGAAGAAAGATAGAAAGAAATAAAAGAGAAGAAAGTACACGACGACGTCTGGCGCCGGAAATACTTCTCAAAAGAAACCCCATCATCAAAAAAGAAAGAAAAAAGTGCTAAACATCCCGCCAAATCAGCAAAAGCCCAAAATTGTTCAAGAATATGAATCGTCAAGTCGTCCAACCCTCCTTTTTCTTCACTCACAAGCTAGACAGTCGTCCTAGCTTTTTCCCATGCTTATATGCAGTACATTAGTATTAGTGATTGTTGAAGCTTGGCTGGTCGCTTCCGCATCCTTCTCTGGGACAGGAAGTGCTGGCAAAGCCTTAATGCTGGATGTCGTCTCATCCTCCTCAAAGATCTGCTCCTCGATTTTCTCCCCAGGTCCGCCAACGACTGGGTTAAACGCATCTACCTCCTCAATCTCTTCTTCTTCGTTCATGCTCTCGTCTTCTTCCTGAATGGTAACTTCGTTCGACCGTCGTCCCATACCCGAGGCACTCGCACTACGAGAATGCGAACCAGATCCACTACTGCGTTGGCTGCTTGAGGGCCCGCCAAAGTTGAGCGTCGGACCTTTGAACAAGTTCCTTTTCCGCTTCGCAAAGAGTACGCCTGAAGTAAAAGGATTCGGGGATCCTGGTGCCTGAGGAGCTCTCTCGCCAGAGGGCATCCCTTCGTTGAAAAGGGCCAGTGGAGGGGGTGTAGCGCGGACCAGTCGAATGTTCGACGGGAACGACACGGCAGTTGGCGTCGCTGGGAGTACCTTGACAGAATGATGTGGCGACTGACCTCGCTGCATGGGTGTTTTCGACAAAGACGTGGAGAAAGAGGCTGCAGAACTGGTTGAAGAGGCCTTGGAGTGGGAATGATGGTGGTGATGTATCGATCGAACAGATGACACGGATGACGAGGTTGATTTTCGTCCTCGTAATCCTGCTGATGACCTTCTCATCGTAGACCGCGGTGTCATGGGCGAGGGAGACAAGGACTGTCGCTTGTACGACTGCGAGGTCGATATCCGAGATGGCGGGAGAGCTGGCGACATCAATCCAGAAGAAGTAGCCCCTCCATTTCCAGTGCCTTGCGCCTGAGCATGTCCCTTGGAGATATGGCCATTAGCCACCACTCCCTTGGGAAGGGCGGCGGTGGGTTGAACCCGAGGCGAACCAGACGTCGGATATTTGCTGGTCTGGGGTCGCGAGCTTCCGTCTTTACTGCTGACAGCACTGCCCTCCTTCGTGTGCAGATCCGGCGCACTCCGGCTCGTTCGTCTCTCGTGGCCCCTTTTCCTCCTCGTGGTGTTCTCTATGAACCAATGCGTCCAGTTCTTCCAATGCGAGATGAAAGCTTGGCTTGGTTTCCTCCTTGCCTTCTGCCCATCCTGGGTTGGCTCACTTGAGTTGTCAGCTTCAAGGGCGTTTGAGGTGGTGACGAGATGGAGGGTCGATCCCCGGGAACGGGCGCTACGTATGACGCCCTCTTTTGGTGGAGGAATAGGGCGTTGTTGTCTAGATGTTGAGACGGATCGTATTGAATCCTTGTCTACAGGAGGTGGTGGATGGTCACCATCTCTGTTGGCACCACCAGGTTCCTTGCCGACCTCCAATAGCTGAGGCAGATCCGACACGACATAATCAGCGTAGTGTGCGCTCCTCCTCTTGCTTCTGCCTCGGCCAGTAGATGCAGAATGCTCAAGTCTGATAAACTGCCGCGTCAAATTACCATCCTCATCAACATCTTGCAGGATTGGAGCCATCCGTTCCAAACGACTTGAAGCGGCTGAGAGGCGCCGTAAGCTGCGAGCGTCTGCCTCCTTCTCTCTTCGTCTCTTTTCCTTTCTGATAGCCTTCCGTTGCTCTTTTTCCAACAAAAGAGCCCACCATCCTGCCAGAGCATCGACCTTTTGCGCCATGACACTCTCAACAACCGCATCCGTATTGACACCTGCGCTTCGCATGCGATGAAGACATTCCTTTTCGACATTTGTCGCGAACGGAAGGGCGGGCTTGATGTCGAGAATGGCTTGTTGCGCTGGCGCATGCTCGGCAAGCAAGGGATGGGCAAGGATGTCAGGCAGTGTCGGTCGTAGCAGCGGACGTTTCGACAAGAGAGATTTGATCAATGGAACCGCATCTGCGGGTAAATGATCGGGGAACTTGGGATCTTCAGAAAGAATCTTGGTTCGCGTTACATTGTCGTCGTCATCGTCAAAGGGAAGCTCTCCACAGAGCAGCGCATAGAGAATGATTCCCAGACTCCAAACGTCTACCTTTTCACCAGCATACTTTTCCCCCTTGAGCATTTCTGGTGCTGAATAGCAGATGGTACCGCAGAAAGTCTGGAGGTGGTTTGTCCGACCCTCGTATTCTCGGGTAAAACCAAAATCTACCAGTTTCACATTCTCGTGCTTGTCGAAGAGAATATTCTCTAGCTTCAGATCGCGATGGACGCATGAATGATTGTGGACGTACGTCACGGCACCGACGAGTTGGGCAAAGATCTTTTGAACCTTGTTGACAGGTAGCGGACCGTGTTCGAGGAGGTGGTTGTAAAGTTCGTCGCCTGAGCTGTGTTAGTGACGGCTGTACAGGGAGATGGTGGCATTGTCAGTACCAGCACAATACTCGAGAACCATCCAGACCATGGACTCCGTTACGATGACCTCGTATAGTCTGGCGATGTGTGGATGTATGAATTGTCGATGGTGGTGGATCTCGCGGGCAAGGTTCGAATCGTCCTTCTTAGCGGACTTGAGAACAACCTGATGGCATGTTAGCACCATGGTGAATCACTGCCTGCATTTGTTGGTGTCTGCTTGCCTTGGAACCATTGGTGAGCTTGTGCGAGGCCAGATAGACTTTTCCAAAGGAGCCCTTTCCAATCAAGCGTCCAAGAGTATAGCTGCCGACCGACTTTAGGTCCTTGCTAGAGAACTCACTACGAAAAGGCCGGTGTTAGCTCACGGAAGCAGGGACAGGTCGTCCCGGGTTTGTAGTGATCTGGCTTACTCGAGAAGTTCCTGGTACGATCGGGCAAGCTGTGGTGAGATGACGGTCAGAATGCGCACGCGTAGGTACAAGTTGACGTGTGCAACGCACCTTGGCCTTTCGTTCCAGCTCGAGCTGCCCCTTCACGGCCTGCATGCCTCGATGCCCAATGCCGGCCGGCTACACCCCAGGGAAGACAGGTTGAGTATCGGTGTGCTCTGAGATAGAGCGGGCGTGAAACAAGATCGGACAGCACGAGGACCGGGTCGGGAGCGTCGCCAGTGGCAGTGTCGTACGGCTCTGGAACGGTGGCGGCTCATGCGCAGGATGGCCTCTGGGAAACGGAAAGTTGAAACAAAAGACGGGATCGAAAGAGTGTTTTATCGGGTATTTCGGTTGATTTGGGAGGGGGGGAACAGTCGCAGGAGGATTCGGTGTGGACGAGGCCACGCACGCGTTGTCACGGTACGGAGAAGGAGAAAGGAATCGTCGTCTCGTAGATTCGTACGGGGTTGGGTTGTTCTTTGGAGAGAGGTTGGAATTATTCGAGATTAAACAGTGGAAAGGCTGCAACAAATAAAAGAAGAAAAGCAGTGACAATGGGGAAAAGAGAAGAAGCGGTCGTGCAGCGCAGTGCAGATGCGACGACGTGACCAGTTTTGGTTGTAGTTTGCAAGGTTGGGAAATTTGGACATGGGGATGGCTCCGGACTGGAGAGGATCAGATGGGATTTGGGGATGGCTGACTGGGTACAGATGAGATATGTAACTTTACTCCTAATCAGTATTGCGGAGTACTTTATGTCGAGGTACATCTGACTTGTATCCGGGATGTAAACCGTCAGGCAAAGGGAGCTCCCAAGCGATTTCAGATCAGCACCAGTGAGTGCAGCGGGTTATACAGCATACAGCAATACACATGTCTGATGAAGCAAGACCCAAACACTGCAATGGGATTGCTCAAAGTGGGATTCCTTGTTACGCTGAAATGCAAGCAGCAGCGGATACAGGTGATGAACCCCGTACAAGCCCGTGATGGAAATGACGAGACTTGGTTTACACAGTACATGTACCTACCCAGCCGTGGACAATGGTGAACACTGAACAGTGATGGACAGTGGCACGACAAAGAGAAACCAACAGGTGCAAAATCCACAAGGTGGCATGGGCACGATGCACCATCAAGGAGAGGCTGAGCGGAAGCCCCAGGCAAGGGGCCTCGGGCCTGGCCTGACATGGGCCGCAAAAGGGTTCGTTCGCTTACGGGTAACCAAGGAACATGGGCCTTTAATCAAAACAGCGTGGAGACGGGAGGATGAAGCCTTGCAAGAATTCCGTGAGACGACAGCCACTCACCACTCACCACTCAATCACTGAGGATGATGAGTTGCTCCTCACAAGACGCACTTAGCTATTTCGTAATTGATCGAGGCTGTGTAGCAGGCAGACGCAGTCACCAGTGCAACAAGGAATGCTTGACCTTGATTTCTTCTCCCAGTCTCACAACTCATGGCCACTCCTCTTGCATTGGTATATCTGCTGCCATGACGTGGAACGACAGCATGCAAGCACGCATCAAAAGATCGACAGTCACCACAGACATACACAAGTGGACGAGATGCAGTCATGCCCAAGCAGACGCATACAAGTGCAAGTGACTGCATGCATCCATTGACGACGTCACTGCCTTGCTGGGAGAATGGGTGTTCTCCAGAGGATGAGTTGTTTCATTGTTTAACCTCAGTCCGCCCTGCAAAAGACGGATGCAAGAAAGCAAGCATTCATTTACTGAAGGGCACACCGGCGTTAAACAATGAAACAAGTCATCCCTACAAACACCAATTCTCCAAGCAAGGCAGTGCTGTAGTCTTGTCATGTACGCTCAATCATTGCGATCCTCCCCACAGCGAGAGGGAAGCACCGCACCCAAGATTGTTCGTTTTTCTCTCCATTCTGTGTTCCTCGCTATCGGTGGTCCTTGGCAGAAGCCTCGCATCAATTCAAAGAGAAACCTGAACGTGGTTATTTGCGTTGTTCATGGAGAGGAAAGGAAAGAAAAATTCGAAAAGTTTTCTCATGGCTGGTGATTTTATTTCACTTGCGGCTAGTGGGGCGCCAGATAAATTGATGCCTGGATGTGAGACTCCTCGTAGTTGTCTGCCTAAGGCCAAAACATGCCCATTTTCTCTGACGAGGCTAAAATTGCAGTGCTCAGCCCCGTGTTTACCTGATGAGGAAGGTGACCAGTGGGAGCCGAAAAGTCTGCTCTAGGGTAGCTAGTTGTCAAGTTATATTACTAGCACCTACGAGGCCAACAGATCTCTTTTCCCAGCAGGATATGAAAGATGTATATCTTACAGGAGCTTATCTTAGGTGCGGGGTGATTTGATGTGAATCACTTCCAATGCTATTGTAGAAACGCGAGCACCGAGAATTCGACACATAGCAGTTGCGAATGGAAAGCATCAGTTTGCATTATTCAGACTCCTCCTCGCCATTCCGGCAAGGACAAGGCTGCCGTGTGGCACGACATTATAGAGCACATGTTCCTCGAAGCAACGCTAATTGAATAGCCTACAACACCAAAGTCCCCAAGTCGACGCCGCCAATTCCCCAACTTGGTAGTTATACTGCGGCTTGACACTTGGGGCTGAAGCTACCGTAGCTTGCTGGAAACATACGGAGCAGTGATGCCGTTGGTGACTCCACAAACTTGCATGTCAAACACTGTTGCGAATACCGTCAAGTTGTACTATACCGCCTTTTCAGTTGTGTAGCCTGACGAGTTGAAGAGCCTGTCGTCAACAACCATTTGAGCAACGCTGGAATCTCCTCTACAGAATACAGTGAGAAACCCCTGCTGCTCGGAGAGTTTCATGCCACCACCCCGCTTTCATCCGTCCTAACTAGAGCTGAGCTGAGCTGCGCTGCCCCTCCCTCACGTCATCTTCACTTAGCTTCCTCATCTCACTTCCAGACTCGGTGCCAATTTACCACTGCTGCATCCGCACCCTTCTTTGCATATATAGACCGACGCCTAGTAGCTCCAGCCATGGCGGACCTTGCTGACAAGTTTGGGGGTCTCAATCCCTTCTCCAAAAACCGCCACGTCGACGACGAGGACATGGGCGGGAGAATCGACAAGGCCACTATTGCTGGCGGCGGTCACTCGACACGCCATCCTGCTCTTGACCTTCGAGTTAGCCATGCTTTGCGCTCGTTCATGGTTGACCGAGATATCCTCACTGAGGACGATGCCGGTCTTGATGGAGACTTGCCCACTCGGGCCCTGCTCGACCTCGTCAGCAAGCCCTACATCCAGGTTCCGGAAGAACTCGTGGATCGGTCTTATCCGCTGCCCGAGTATTTCATCAGTTCCAGCCACAATACTTACTTGATGGATCACCAGCTCTACGGCCAATCGAACGCCATAGCATATGAACTCGCGCTGGACATGGGTGCGCGTTGTGTCGAGATTGATGCCTGGGATGGCGAGGACAAGAGCGAGCCCAAGGTTACCCACGGTTATACTCTCGTGTCTCACATTTCTTTCCGCTCCGTCTGCGAGACTATTCGAGATGTCGTCGATAGGGAGGCTGCACTTGCTTCTGCTTCTGACTTCCGCCCTGCGCCTATTCTCCTCTCGCTAGAGAACCACTGCGGCGCAGAGGGCCAAAAACGACTGGTCGAGATAATGATTGAAGTATGGGGCGACCGACTCCTCAGCAAGCCAGTCCGAGAGCATGGCCATCAAGAGCAGGCTGGCGATGCGAATGATAATCATGTAATTCTTGAAGAGCTGGGCGCCAAGATTGCCGTCATTGTCGAGTTCCATATCCCAGGCGAGGTGCAAAGCGACAACGAGAGCGTCTCCAGTGACTCCGAAGACGAAGAAGAGAAAAAGGCACGTCATGAGTATAAAGAGAAGAAGAAGGAAGCTTGCACCGTCATCGTCCCCGAACTGGCTGAGCTGGGAGTCTACGCTCAGTCCGTCAAGCCCAGCAACGACTCGTGGTACACGGGACAACTCATCGACGGTCCTCACAACCATCTTATCAACGTCTCCGAAATCGGTGTCGGAGGACTTCTTTTGAAGCACGGCCAGGCTATTGCTAAACACAACGCCCATCATCTCATGAGAATATTCCCAAAGGGCACGCGTATCGGCTCCAGCAACTTGAAGCCGGTCCCATTCTGGGGCATTGGCGCTCAAATCTGTGCCCTCAACATGCAGAGTTTTGGTACCAGCAACCAACTCAATGAAGCCCTCTTCAGCGGCACCGACGGATACGTCCTCAAACCTGCGGCCCTTCGCGCCGGTGGCAGTGGCGTTTTGAACACGGGCAGGAAGAAGAAGCTCACTCTTCACATTGCGGGAGCCACTGCTATTCCTCTGCACGAGGACACCGAAGCAGACGGCATTAGGCCGTATGTTACGTGTACGCTCTACCATCCCGACGACATCAAGGGCGAACCACCAAAGCGCAAGACGTCTCCTTACAAGCACCACAAGCTTGGGTTCCTGCACCGCGGGGACAACCCTCCACCAACAGACCCGATCTGGGACGAGGCTCTAGAGTGGGAGTATGAAGACAACGAGCTAGTGTTTTTGAGGCTGCTGATCAAGAGCGATGAGAGCTGGTCCAAGAACCCCATGTTCGCCGTGGCCGCCGTGAGGTTGCTGTACGTGGTTCCGGGCTGGAGTTTTATCAGGATGTTGGATATGCAGGGACACGAGACGAGGTGCACTATTCTTGTGCGATTCGTTTTTGAAGATGTTGAGTGATGACTGATGAGATGAGATTTGGAAATGAGATATGACGTGTTTTTTTTCCTTGTATATTGGTGGCTCACGTGTTACTATATCTCCTTGTGCGACAGTACCTAGTTTATTTTCGATACAAGCGATTCTTTCGTGCTGTTGTGATGTTGAAGATCTTTGAAGCCTTCCTGCAGCCGAGGAGTGAGCCCGTCTCTATCATTCATTGCGTTGACAACTAGAATTCCCTACTAGCTGGGTTGTTAGACACAAGAGTCATTTCTGAGTACATAAATGTAATCGAAGTTGTACTTGTAGTGAAATACCTACCGCCTGCACAAAGAGCCGGGATACTTCGCCATCACATCAGAGGAAATACTACCATTGTCAAGACTCTCATCAAAACAAGGCTGCCCACGAGAGAGTTTCGCACTGGAATCGGTGGTCTTTACGTCCCATGACTTAACAGGGAACGCCTCATGACGAAGCCAAGTCGTTTGTCGTGTTTTCTTTCCTTGGTTCCCAATTTGTGAGTTTACCGAGTCTTTGCTTCACAATACAAGACCATGACTAACTTGGGTAGATTTAACCAAATCTGTTACAAAGAAAATAGATCGTACATGGTTTAATCTTGAAACGGAATGGAGATTCTCAATAATTCCTCCATGACTACTGATACATGATCAATGCTAGTTACCTCCCTTCTTCATACCTCAAGCTGGCAGATACAATCCCCAAGCTCAACAAACTGCCGCTCAAAAAACCATTCAAAACTGCAGTCGAGACGCCAATCTCCAGCCATAAAACACCAAAGCCCCCATCGACACCAGATTCAAGTGAATACACATGGCATGCGCCCTCGAAAACCGCCTCCTCAGCACCTCCATCTCGGCACTCGGGCCCGCCAGCCCAGCGTCCACTTTGCCTATTCACAAAACCATGTCAGCACGCAAAACATCAAAGAGCTCAGCTCCCCTCTGGTAAATACCAACCTTGCTCGGCCCTCTCCATCATCAACCGCCTCGTCCTAGGCCCGTAGACCCCAAAATTCAACCCCGCGCACACCCCCGCCAGCCCAAACGCAATCCACCCACCTCTCCCCCCTTCAACCAACGACACCGGCCCCAGCGGCGGCGTGCTGGCAGCCGTCACCAGCAACAAGAAAACCTGCCCGTTGAAATACACGGGGAAAATCGCCTTCTGGAACTTTGTGTACGCGGGCCCGGGGAGCGTGGCAAAGGCCACCTTGGTCACGACAAAAGTCTGGTACAGCTGCGAGCCCAGCAGGGCCGAGAAGGAGAGGAGGTGCAGGGGCGCGACGAGGGACTGGAGGATGCTGAGGATGGCCATTTTTTTGTGGTGAATTGGGAAAAAGAAATGAATGCTTGATGAGAAATTGCGGCAAAGGGAGTGGCTAGAGCATGTCCTTTTATTGCTGCCTCGGACTGAATGTGTTAACATCCGAAGGGATTCGGATACAAGTGTGGGAGAGGTGCCGGATGACAGACATCACCAGATGACGAGTAATCGACAAGGAATTGCAATGCTTGTACTCAGTACACGTTTTCTCTGATCTTTCTAATCATCCTCTTGATGATTACCAATTGATACCATCGGGACTCTTGTAACCCCGACCAGCCCCGGAACAAAAAGTCAGCATGCTCAAATAGAAGCTGTCCTCATTTTACACAAAAGACCTATTGCTATTTAGTCACAGCTCACAATCTCGCTGATCCGCCATATCACTAAAATACAATTTTACATTCACTTCACGTCTCCCTCCTTCAAGCATCCTCAGTTCTCAGTGGCATTGGGCTCATCTCCCCGGTCCTTCGGTTTCTTCAACAGCCCGGCGTCGTCTGGATCCGCAAAAGCGTTCTTGGAGTAGTTGACCCCGTCTTCATCAGGACTAAAGTCAAATTTTGGCACATTCAATGGCTTCGTAGGCGTTCGCCTCCCGTCACTATAATACGCTGGTATCGACGCTGAAGCTGGTCTTGCCGGCTGAGGCATCGGCTGCAGGAGCCCGTCGCCGCGGATGGGCGTCGTCCTGCCGTTAGATGCCACTCTGGAACCAGGCGCCGAAGCAGCCGATCGAGATCGGGAGGGAAATACGGTTCGCTCCCTCGGCCGGCAGCGCTTGCACTTTTCGAGCCCAATCTTGAGAGCCTCAATCTGGCTCTTGAGCATCTTTCGGTCGGCTGACACGTCTTCAGACTCGGCTGCTATTTCTTGCAGTTGATCATCATCCATGTGGTTGACCATCTTGGGTGCCAGAATATCAGGAAGGTCGCAGAGAAGACAACTCTCGATTGCGAGGGTAATGACATTTTCAGTAAACGTCCTTCGCGACATCTGTGTACTCGTTAGTCTGATCCAACAACTGATTAACAGCAGCCTCACCTCATAATACGCCATGGTCATGTCAACGACCTTGTCAGCACCGAATCTGTTGCTCCCCGACGTCTCGGCCTCAACCAGCGATCTCAGCAGCTTGGCACGGTTCGCCTTGCCTGCACCTGCAGCTCCGTTCTCAAGAGGTACATCCTCCATCAACGCCGAAATCTGGTCCACGATGCGATGAATCGCTCGCTTCGAAAGTCGATCCTGGAATTCCACCTCCAGCGGTAGTGCATATCCGTCAAGATACGGGCGGATAATTTCCCGAAGCTTTCCAACCAGCTTTTCCTCCTTCTTCTCGAAGAAGGGGTCGACGAATTGGCGCAGCACAGCCGCAAAAGTCGTCTGGTCAGCTCCGATGATGTGGCTCAGTAGCTGTTCAACAAAAGCCTTGGAGTAGCTAATCACAAGATGAAGATGAAAGGTGGCTATTTCCTCCCAAGGATAGGAGTGCATCTTGAACATTCCGATAACGAGATCTGGATTAGGCAGCCCAGGGAATTCCCTTCCTTGATTGTCCGAGGCCAGTTTCTCGAGTTCAAGCTTGAGGTCCGCTTCAGTGACGGGCTCGGGGTATGGAAAGCTGTTGTACAGTTCGAGAACATCCCGTAGGTACGTAGGGTATTCTTCATCCGAGGTCCCAGCCGTGTAGGCAGAGGGGACATTTTGGGTCCTGGAGCTGGCATCAGACACATCGTCCTTCAAGTCGGATCGTTCCCACTGAATCTCCCGACTGGCTCCCTTGGTTGACATGGTAATATCGAATGCACGGTTCAGATTTCGAAGCCGAGCCCGCAGCTTCCTGTCGTCCTCGTACAAGGTCCCAAAGAACGCGTCGTTGTATGTGCCGTGAATTCCATCTCTTGCCAACCGCTGAAACTCGTTGGCAATATCGGACAAGTAGGCGCGTATAGCACCCGTGTCGGACCGCTCCTTGCCCAGGCGACCAAGCTCAGCCTCGCGAAGGCTCAGATGGTCCTCTATCTCACTGATCAATCCTGGAAGGTTGGTCTGGATGTGCTCAAGAAGGACACTGCTCAGCTTCCTCCGCAAGCTGTCAATGCCGCGATTTCTCGACGACAACTTGGACCAATTTCCCGTCGCAAAGAATGCCCTCTCCGTGGCATTGCGATCGTGATTCTTATCCCTGAGTTCCTTGTCATTGCTGTTTCTCAACACATGCCACCCAAGCGCAAGATGGTGAGCCGCCTCATCATTCTGCGCAAGCCGGATAAACGTCCTCTCGAGATCCTCGCTGTGGCTCTGTGACAAGTCTGGCTTGGTGATGACACCCAACGTGCGTGCCTTGGTAGGATCATGCTTCGCCACTTCGTTGAGGACCTTTTGGCTGGCGAGCTGGTTGGCTGCTGATACGACAGCCAAGATGATGCAGTTCTTCTGTTTCATGTACCTCTCGACCAACTGGTCCACAATCTTCATGTCGGGCGATTGGGACTCGGTGCCCGTGTGGAAGAAGCCAGGCAAGTCGACCAGGGTGAGAGGATACATGTCTGGGCCCGAGATCTCGACGCGGAGCACATCCTTGGAGAACTTTCCCTCAGGCAACCCCATATGCCGCTTCGCCTCTTCGATGATGTCAGGCAGAGCATCGCGATCGAAGCTCGACCAGCGAAAGTCGGTGGCGGGAACATCGCCCTTGGTCTCAGAGTATTGAATCGACACAGAGATGCTCGGCTGCTCGACTCGCCGCAGCACCAGTTCTGTCGCAAACCGGGTGCAGACCTCGCCCTTGACAGGGAAGCGCACGCGCGAGATGGCCTCGAGGACGGAGCTCTTGCCCGAGGACTGGTCGCCGACGACGATGATTTGCGGGAGGTTGACAATCTCGCCAACCTGGATGCGGCGCAGGCTGTCAATGGTGTCGAGGAGCTGTTTCGCATCCGCATGGCTGAGTTGGTCAAAGACTGTCG
The DNA here is from genome assembly GCA_023509875.1 of Rugonectria rugulosa. Lineage (NCBI taxonomy): Eukaryota > Fungi > Ascomycota > Sordariomycetes > Hypocreales > Nectriaceae > Rugonectria > Rugonectria rugulosa. The sequence continues at coordinate 14,196 of JALNIO010000213.1, read as the reverse complement.
GGTCCAGATCTATAGAGTCCGGCATCGAATCCGGCATCGTTCCTTCGGTTGGCAGCAGCATCAAGAAGACCACGACAGAGAGGGCTCTCTGCAAAGCAAGCAAAAGTTGATGGTCCTTGTTTCTCTCATCCATGAGGACACGATTCGAAATAAAAAACAAACACACGACCCCTTTTATAATTTCTCAAAAAAGCAAGCCGTCCATGTCGGTTTCATGCACCTCCAACAGCTGGTATCCTTGTCCGGCGCCTGTTTTTCCCGAAAGTCGCCCAATGGTTTGGTCTATGCCCCCCTCTGCTGCTGCAGGTCAGTATGCAGGACGAATATATTACGACGTAGCATATTAGTGCACGCACGGAAACAGGCTCGCAGTCATTCTCGCCCAGTTTCAGCTTGTTCCTCTTCCTTGTGCTCGTATGGAAATGCAGCACCGCCTCCACTATGCTGCAGATGCCCTAGAAGTCGATCCAATTCGAATCTCGCTTCTCCAGATTTGACTTGTTTGGCCGTCCAGTCGTAGGGTCTCCAAGTGAAGGGATCCCGGGCGACTCGGAGGCGGAACATAGTCTGAGTAATCTCCTGGGGCGAATTTCATGACCACGAACCAATGAGAGTAGTTACCACGGGCTCAAGATAGTTTCTGCCTATTGTACTGCAGCTTGTCCAAGTTGTACCCCTTAATCATTTGCTGGTCCTGCATTTTGATTTGTTAGTATCCGTCCATCGCACAGCATAGTGTGTAAACGTACCATCATTGTCTCCCATCCAAGCCAGCTCAAGAACCAAGCCAGGAGGGCGAGGCCTCCCCTCCAGATAACAGGCTTCACGTCATGTGCAAGTAAGTCATTCACGACTGCATTCGTATAATGGTCCATGTCGACAAAATTCGCCCCTTTCAGGTATCCTCTCTGCGCAACCCATTCTCGAAGTGGCGCGTATATGCTCCATTCCGGGATGGCGATACCCTCAGCATGGTCAAACAAGGTGCTTCTCACGCTCCCCGTCTTTACCGTCACAACTCTTACACCCAAGGGTGCCAGTTCCCTTCTCATGGTGCGCCCGAGGGCCTCGACGGCTGCTTTAGACGCGCTGTAAGCAGAAAAGAATGGCGGGCAGAAGCCAGCGTTAATGCTCCCCAGATTGGCCACCAGACCCTTGGCTTCCAGCAGCAGGGGCAGGAAGGCTTGGGTGACGGCCCAGACGGCGAAGACGTTTACGTCAAAAAGTCGCCGCACCTCAGCCACGGGCGTGTCGGCAAAGGGCATAACATGCATGACACCGGCGTTGTTGATGAGGATATCCAAGGTCCCGCCCGTTTTCGTACGAACCGTCCTGGCAGCGGCATCGATTGACTCTGTCGACGTGACATCGAGTACGAGCGTCTCGATGCCCAGAGGCGGAAGGAGCGGATCAATCTCGTCGGATGTGCGGCCAGAGGCAAAGACGCGGTGGCCGCGGGAGTGGAATTCTTTGGCCAGCGAGGCGCCGATGCCGCCTTGACCGCAGCCGGTGATGAAGACTGATTTGGACATGACCTTTTGAGCAGCGACAGGGGAATAGTATAGGATGGGAGCCTGAAATTATGAGACGAATGTCTTTTACCTGAGGTTCTCGGCGTCTTGAAGAGGAAAGGGATACGAGATGAGATGCCCTGGAAATGTGCGGGGTTCCCTGAGAGCGCTATAGTGAGTTATGGAAGGTACCTGTACCTAACCAACACCTTCCAGGATTCAACGGTAACCTGTAGCATCCAAGAAGCATTCACGAGCCACAACTTTTGTGTTTTCTACATGATTGTATGCGCTGGACGCCTTGCCTATTACTGAAGTTGTATAATTTATATGGTAACAGCATCCTAGCATGCTATTGATCATCAGTCTAAAGCCTGTAGTCAGCATCCCTAGATGAGCGCAAATTTAGGCGAAAGAGAACATTGACCATCCAACTACAAGTAAGCAGATTATTACCTATATACGGGCCAAGTATTCACTTATTTTACATCCCATCAGGCGAGTTTCTTGTAGACAGATTACAGGACCTGGTAAGTGAAGTGGTCCTAGTAACGTTCATGCCTTCATATTAAGACCATCCTATAACTGGGACAAACATGTTCAAGTCATGTAAGTGTTAATAGTTGTCCAAAACTATGTGGCATATATCCTCCAATTAGATCAAGAAACGGATTATACAGTCTCATATCTTCTCGTAACAGACCCAATCTCGATTCCCTCCCTGTCTTCCTCCTCCTCCTCTTCCTCCTCCTCCTCCTCCCTACTCAGAAGGCAGATACACCATCACCTCCAACCCACCCGAATACGGCGTCGTAGTCGTCTTGAACCCATTCTTCGGGTCATGGACATACGCCAGCAAGTCCTTGTACAAGGGCTTCGCCATGGTCGTGTTGTCCGCCAGCACAATCGCTCCCCGTCGCAGCCGAGGCTTGATAATCTCCAAGGCCGGCAGAGCAAGCGGCGTCCATACTATTCCCTTCATTAGCAACCAATCCCTTGCTTCACTCGCTCTCATCAGGAGAATACTCACTGTCCAGCAACAGCATGTCAATCTCCTCAGGCATCCCCTCCTCCACCCTGTGCAGCGTCTCCCTCAGATCCCCCTCCCGCACCTCGATCCACGGCTCAACCTCCTCCCCTGCCTCCTTCCAGTGCTCCTTTGCCTTGGCGACTTTCGTCGGCTCCTTCTCCGTCCCAATCACCTTGCCGCTCACGCTCCTCCCTTCCCTCCTCGCCGCCTCGACGTTCTGTCCCACCGCCAGCGCGAGGTAGATGGTCGACACGCCAAAGCTCGTGCCCGCCTCGACAATGTTGCGCGCCCCCGTACTACGCGCCAGGAGATACATGAACTGGCACTTGTCGGCCTCGAGGCTGACAAACTTGTCGCGCATGTGGTCGTCCGCCGAGGCCGTCCAGTTGGTGCCCCAGATGTAGTAGGCCAGCAGGCGGTTGGCGTAGAACCAGATCTGGGAGAGGGACTTTTCCTGGGCTTCGGATGCGGCGTGCAGTCGCTGAAGGAGGTCATGGACGCGAGGGCTGGCCTCGATGGACTGTAGAGCGGTAGGCGGTGGCGCCATGATTGATACTTGCAGATACAAATATGTCTTCAATTCAATTCTTGATTCTGGTTCAAGTCGTAGACAAAGACTGGTTATATCAGCTCACAGCGGGGTGAATCTCTCCCTCATACATATAAGGTACATGCCGCCAAACCCCGAGGCCGACCTCGCACTTCTGAGGTGCAACTCTAGACCGATCTTACGATGGCGACCCCCAATACGTGACCCTACTGCACACTACCCCGCGATTTCAGCTGCATTGACGAGTGTCGTTTCTGGGAGCTTCACTAAGAATCGCGCTCTCAAGTGGAGAAGCGAGGCATGGTAGAGCAAGTCACTTTCTCAAGGAGACAGTACTGCCATGCCATGGATTCAAGGGTAGACGCTATCAGTTCGACTTTCAAAGATATTGCGTCATAAATAACAAAAGCTCTTCATCAAAGTTAGTAACTTGGCCAAGAGAAATCGTGCGAGATTCTTTCAAAGTCCAGCTTTACCCTACACTTTGACATCGGCCAAGATGGGGATCTGGCATTGTAGTAAGGTGTCCTCGTACAGAGACTCGTAAATAGAACGGCTTTCTCTTGGAGAGAATTCAATAAGATCTATTTTACGTAGAATCCTAAGATCTGGTCAAATCTGCTGTACTAAGATATATCGTTGTGTTGAGATGTCAGTAATAAATTGGGTACTATCTCAATTATAAAAGGAACTGAACGTTTGGTATGATAGCAGAGTCTTGGGTAAGTACGTTCAAGCAAATTTCCATATTCACAACCACATTAGCAATTCTGATATTTACAACCATTTGCAAAGAACAAAGCCTTTATTGACATCAGGCGAGAACAACACCTTGCGCCAACTCATTCAGAGCACTAGCCAGATTGGTATCAAGGCAGTGACATTAGGACCAGGAGAAGTAAAACAATAGATGACAGAAACAAGGCTACACAGCCAACCAAGAAACGTCTATCATCATGGCAGGGATTTCATGCTTACCATTGGCCTGGAAGCAGCAGCAACCTGGTTCCAAGCCTTCTTGTCATCAGCTCAGAGGATAGTTACATCATGACGTTCACGCGGCGTGTCCCATAATGCTCATTTCGTCATATACTACGCTGAACGTCAATGAAAAACAAGCACAACTACATCTCGTCGACACTTCTGCCTCGCGGATGACCCGGAAGTGCAACATCAAGTGCAGCGAGACGAACGCCCCCGGAGGCAAACCTCAGCCACTGCTCCCATGGTCATAGGAGCAAAGTGGTTCCGTCTAATCTTAGACGTTCATGTTAGCCGTAGTAACACGGCGGCACAGATCATCATCGCCCAATGTGCGCGTAGGCAACCAGTCCGAACCAACCTGCCCCCAAGCGGCCGCACGTACTGATGTCAGTATCCGTAGTCGTTGGAACGGTGGTCCTGCCCAACTGGACACCGGAGAGCCCAAACCTGACACGCAAGATGACAGACTCATTCCGTAACACGCATGGCTGGTTTGATTCCATTGGTCCTTGGCTCTCACACCTATGTACTGCGAAGCATAGACACTGGTAGGCACTCGATCGAAGGTAAAGGGGTTTGGATTGTCGGTCACATCGTGCAGGCCTACGCTGCGTTAGTTGGTGCGTCGTCAAGCCCTCGGGGTTTAAGTCGTGTAACGGCTCAAACGGGTTGCAGATCAGGCGCGGGAAGGGTAAGAGGACACCCAATTCGCTGGGGGGTAGACCAAGCCCTTTGACTCACGGACATTGCATCCGCAACCAGGAATTTGTGCTGAAACTGGGGCACCGCGCAATAGCTGGATAACCAAAGGACGCCCAGCTCCTGCGGACTGTTGCATACTGAGTCACATTTCAGTGAGATAACGAGTCGCAGAAAATAGTACCGGGCTGGGAGGAACAGCCACGACAAGATGGTCCTTGCGGGAAGGCCTCATAGTAGACGATCTCACTTGAGCATTGTGTTCGGTGTTGGGTTCACTGCCGATCATGAAAGGCATAGACTGCGTGTGCCCAATGTACGTTCGCCTGCCACGAGACGCCTCGTGAGCAAAACGACACGTTGACTGCTGCTGGGGTAAGAACTAGCCTTTACACGTGTTTATAGGTTCGGTGGTGGGACGATTGACCATGTGCCGTTGGTTGCTAGGCTTCCCGCAGTGTTGCTGCGCAGTATTAGGCAGAAGGAGTTGCTAACGGAAACTGAAGATGCAAAAGCTCAGACGTAGGCAAATATTCAACTGAAATGAGGATCGGTTTGCACTAGGTTCGAGGTTGAACCAAGGCGTCAGCAAGGGGGCGCGGAAATTCGACGCAGAGCCCCAAGACCCAAGCTCGGATCTGGCTGCGACTCAGTCCCTTCTATCGTGGGGGGCTTCGGTTGACAGAACAATTGCCCACCGCTAGATTGACGTTATCACGGGACACCAGACAGGTGTGGGCGGGGCACGAAGAGGACTCGCCAAGAGCCCAGCAAAAGGTCGGTATCTGCCCGGTCGAGGCATTTCCCGAGCTCACGATTGGGGACGGAGGCAGGATCGGCAGTGGTTCGAGTAGGGACTTTGGGGATGATCAACATAATGTAGGAAGCCGATCATCATGGCGGTAGATGTTGAGTTGCTGGAGGAATGGGAACGTGATGCGAAAAGCTCCTCGTAAACTACCTATCAGAGAGCGGCAGCCATACGTCCTGGTTGCTCGCGGATCTGGCTCTCGGTAGAGCGACAAGGAGGCCGGGCGAAGGAATGTTGAACAAGGAAACGAGGGTAGGATTTTCTATACTTCGGGGCAGAAACGGATTCGTCGACAGTAGGTGAGTAGGTGAGACAGGGCATGCATGGGGGCCAGCTTTTCCGGCCAGATAGCGGAACGAACCCCAGAATTCCTGTCAAGTACGGAGTAAAGTCTGATCTGATGAATCAATTGGCAGCGAAGAGGTGAATGTGAGGTGAGTGAGTCCCTGGCTACGGTAAGGACAGTGGCGAGGTTGACCAAGGGACAAATTTAGGAGGCGCAAGCGGAGACCACAAACAAGCCAGCCTGACATATGACGTCGGGACGTCAGCCTAGGTTTTCAAGTAAGGCTCGAGATTGATGTTTGCCGCTGTCTTCTGACAATCGGCGTCTCGCCAGCCAGCAGCTGGTCAAGGTCGTACTGTGCAGGGCAAATGCCTGGGAGAGAACTCCAGCATGACTTCACAGCAGGCCATGTTGTTTGCCGAGGTGTTTCTTGCCGCCGCACGAGGTATTAATCGCTGGCAGCAGATTGCCAAGTACCTCCTGTATTGTACCGGTGGTTTCTCGACGATCTCTGCGGAGTAAATATATGCAAGCGCATCTCTCTGAATCGCACGACTTGGTTCTTACATGGAGCCACATTTCATACCGTTGCTGCTGCGCATTTGGTTGACGGCATTGCTTGTCGTGCAGAGTCCTCGATACTGCAATAAGGGTTGCACTGTCTGTCCCCAGTGGAAGAAGTGGACAAAGGTGACCCAGCTGCCCAGGTATGAAAAAGGGAATTGGGATTTGCGGGCGGGCCTGGTCATGGTGAGGCAGAGAAGGCGATGATCTCTGTCCTTTTCATTAGGGGACAGTAGACGGCCACCGTATTGGACTGTGCTGGCGGGTGAAGCAGCCGTTGATTGGACCTTGGCATAGGCCACCGTTTCGAAAGTCTGACTGGGTCGGCCCTTGTCCCTGTTGACGCGGAGGGCGTTGTCGATCCAATGACATCAGTTCGGCCGAGCGTATCCGTTACACACGGTGCTTTGGGTGCGCAAGTCAGAGGAAAGGAAGGGGTGATGCCGTCTGTGTCAAGTGTCTTCCTACGTACGGAGAGATGGATAGAATGTGTTGGGATGGGATGGGATGGCAGCTTGGTCCACTACGCGAGGAGGAACTGTGGGCTCACCACCCCTTGTTGTCGTACTCCTTAGCCAGACTCCGTACATGGGACTGTAGGTCCAGCATCGTGAGAGGAAAGTTTTCTCCTCTTGTTGATCGTTGCTCTGAAGGAAAAGAGCGGAAAGACTGACTTTGAACTCGTGGGTGGTCGGCCCTGGACCCTGAAGTCCCCTGGTTGAGCAGAATCAGGTGTTAATGGCGTCGGTGATGGATATAGTCACAACTCCATCACCACGCGTGGGAAAAGATGCCGTGGTGGGACAGGGCCATGTGTTGGGGGACAATTTATCCCAAAAATACCACCCAAGCTGCATTCGTGATGCATCTCTTACACTTCATTACCCTTGGCAGAAACATGCATCAACTTCTTAGGGACGGCGGACCTCATCCCATCAACAACAGTCAGGGGACATGTCTGACCTGGCGTCTAGGAAGCAATGTGCTGGGGTGCTCCGTACTCGGTACCTGGTAAGCGTTAAGGCAGGACTTTTGGTGTTCCGGTAATAAGAGATCCGGAAGCGTGATGGGTGCCAAGGGTCAATCTTGCCCCGAGTTGGTTCCTGGCCGATGCAGAGGCAATGTGGACAGACACGATGCAGCGCTGACAGAGGAGAGGAAAGAGACGACACGGCAGCAATGGGTGGTCAAGTGGTCTGAGCGGGTAGACAAACAGTTTGTTGTCGCATCGGACAAGAGTGAAGACTAACAGTGAGAGCTGAGCCATGATTGATTGAAAGGAGTAGATTCTCCGAGAGACACAGCTGTTAGTGGAGAGCTCAAAGCAGAACAGCCCCGTCGTGAAGATGCTGCAATACTCCATTCAGAAAAGAAAGCCCAATCAAATCAAGGGGCAAACAAAGCGAAGTGACCGATGCTAGTGCCATCTGCCAAAACGAGCCATGGAGGGGGAGGAGAAGGTGACCGATTCCACGTGAGGAAAGGATCTCTCGTCCGGTGGGGAGTGAGAAGCACCGTACTGTACATGATGTGCTTCGGAGTCCGTACAAGTACTATTATATACGAAGTCGAAGAAGAGGGTATTCGTAATATGTGCTCCGTATATTATCACAACGGTCAGGAAAGTGGCCCAAAGAGGGCAGCACCACTGCAAACCATGGTCGTATCTGGGGTGAGAAATGAGCAAAGGAGGTGATTATGACGATAATACGTATCCGATATGACGAGGGCGGGAAGTGAGTGTAACCGTGGGGGGTGTGGGATGAGGATGGGATGCTGAGCCATGCCCGCCGTGGTAGAGCCGCCCCCGCCGGTGAGGTACGGAACACTGTGGTAGAGGAACAGCCCGCCTTACTGCGTACCGTGTACTTGCGCTGCCACCTTCAAGGTGCCCTTCTTCCTATTTTGGAGGCGTTTGGCGGACTGCTGTTGGAAGTATCCGTACATGAATACTGGGCTGGCCCAAGTACCGGAGAAAATTCCCTGTCAGTCCAAACGGATACAGCGCAAAGAACCCAGACACGGGCTCCCAAGCTCCCTACCCTTGGATTCGGGAACTTGCCAGGGAATGCAGGGGGCCATGCTCTCAGGACCCTTTTTCGCCTGCTTCACCAATGGAATTGCCATCCAATGTTTCTGTCCGTGGGGAACTTGGAAGCTTCAGAGTTAAGGGGTCGACAAGACAGGGTGACCGCAGTTCCAGCAGGATGCTGCCCGGAGAGCATCTGCCTAGCTGCAGTAGGTCCCGTCGAGCTCGTCTTCTCTTTGGTCCGCGAGTGATGAGTGTTGGGTGCGAGCTTCTTCTCCACTGACGCTGCAACTGCTGGTGGTCGCACTGATGCCTCGGGGTCCCTTCTCCCACCTCTCCAACTCTCCTCGAAGCGACTCCAGCGTGGTGGACTGTGGTCGCGGGTCGACAAGGGGGCCGGGGCCAATTATTGCGTCACTTGCGCTGATCGTCCTCAAATATGCAGGTTTTCTTGGTTTTCTCACACATTTTCTTCTTGGCTCTGGATGCTGTGCCGCTCGCACTCCCTGCCTCCCGCTCCCAATAATAATGTTTGCCCTGCTATTACCTGGGAGAGAAGGGTTGCCGTCGTGGTGACAGGTCGCTTGAGGGGGACATCCCTGAATTGAGGGGTTCAATGGGATGCTTCTCACCGGGCTATAACACCTGCTGCGTATAATAAAATGCAACACATCAGTTGCTTCAAGTTCGGCGGGCAAGTGACTCAAGGGGTGGCTATGTGTGAGAGGTATGGGATCGCCAAATTGCCGAACAGAATACTCGTAATGGTGAATAAAAGAAACAAGAGGAATAAGGATGGACGACAGTGTTTGATGTTGCTCATTCACTGTCCATTAGTATGCCCTCCATGGACCCGTTGTCGCCCAGTACCTACGAGAGCATGTCGTCACTATTACCCTCAGCTCCGAGAACAGCGATCCGTTCTGTACTCGGTAGATTGGTACGCCGTCCAGTATGTAATGTAGTCCGCAATACTGAACAACGGCTTCATAGCGAGGACGGAGTACCGCACATGGTCATCTTTCATATGACACGATGGAAGCCAGCGAGGCCGCGGGGGATCGTGTCACGTTGTCTACGTAGTGTCCTGTTGTGCAACGTCGACCCAGCATGCTATTCCGTTGGAAGCAACTGGAAAGATTCCATTGGTGTTGGTGTGGTTAATTAGGAGGGCCAGTTGTCTCAGGCGCCGGAGTGCGGTACTGTTCTCATGCACTCTCGTTCTGAAGGTAGCCGATACAAAGATCTGCAGTTACTGAAAGGTACAGGACGCCCTGCACGACGAGAGAGGATACCATCTGAAGAGCAACTCGACAGGTATCGAGAAGCATGATGTAGGTACCGCAGGACACCTGCTGTGTCGTCAGTTTCCCCTTCGGGTAGCCTGGCCGGGCTCTGACATCCTCAGGGTCCATCTCGTTTCTGAAAATTCGGAAGTCTGTTTTTCTTTCAGTCTGATGGGGCTCGAAAGACGCACCGTCTGTAAAATAAACTGCCGAGCCGCCACTCTTAATCTTCATAAACATGGGATAGCGACGCCGGTGGTACGTAGATGGACGATTGAGTAAGGTAAGGTAAGGTACGTGAGTAGTTGAACACTTGTAGGTACTCTACGAGAGAATCCCCGAGGGACGCAAAGTACAATGTACGGAGTACAGCGTACAGCACATGTCATGTACTGCATGAATTGTCTGGAGTAATGGATGGCTCGCTGCAGCTACACACTATAATCTCCATTGTTAATTACCTACATTCCCTGTCCGCTTCGCTTGACAGCTCGCCGTCCTTGCCGCTGCCATTCCGTCTGTTTGCCTACATCCTCGTACTTATTACTGTAGATCCAGAAGTTTGCCTTGGATGGCGAAAGTCGGTCTTGCTTCGAAACCTGGTGTTGGCGTCTCCTTCCTGGTCTCCTTCCTGGTCTCCTTCCTGGTCTCCTTCCTGGTCTCCTTCCTGGTCTCCTACCCGGTCGCCTTCCAGGCAACTGATCTTCTAATTAGGTTGCTGTTGCCACCACCACCACCAGTAACAGCACCACCACAACCACCTATTTTTTTTTTCTTCGCCCTCAACCTCTTGCCTCATAAGCTCCACAGTGACCTCAGAGCTCATACAAGTAGACTTTTCCTCCTCTCACTCAGCTACCTTCTTTCATACATACATGTAATAATCATAATATCCAGCATCCGATTCTTTCTCTTTCCCCTTTTCTTTTCCGATTTTCCATCCCTCATCCACCCAGACACCGCAGCTGTGTTGATCCAAATAATTGGTTAGTTGCTTCCTCCTTTTCTCCTCCCTACTGCTCCTCCGGACATCATACCTGCATATTTTACAGTTTTTACCCCTCCTCTCCCCCTCATCGTGGTCCTGCCTTGCGTGTGGCTCTATCTTTTGTCTAAGCGATTTTGCTTTTTCCCTTTTCCTCACCTGCTTTCTCCTCGATCCTGGCCTTCGTCTCCCATTACTCTGACGTTTGGTTCCAGTGCCTGTGCTTGACGCAGGTCCAGGTCCACCCTTCGGTTCTCCACTGAATCGCAGGCGCCTTCTTCCCCCCCCAGTAACTGTCCCTGTAGGTAAGGCAGGCTCTTAGGTACACCGTACCTCGCACTTTCCCTTCAGGTTGCCGACGACAGGACCTTCCCGAGCACCAAAACTCACACCCCAGCCGCTCCTGCCCAACTGGTCACTGCTTGTCGTTCTTCACTGCCTATCGCCCATCACACACCCTAACCGGCACCAGCCCCAGCCCCAGCCCAGCCCCAGCACCGACACCAGCCAAACTAGACCTGGTAAGTGCAGGTGCTACCAGCAATGGCCCAGAAGTCATTCGCACTTATCATCGACCTTTCATTGCCCATGCCATTACCATACCTTACTTATTTGGGTCCCCAAATCGGCCCCAGTAGGCAGGACCCAAGGACCCAAGGACCCAAAGTCTCAGGCTCCTCCACCCCTTCCCACTTCCCACGACTCACGAGCTTCCTCCCTGACCGCCCGCCCTCCCAAATACGACGGATCCCCCAGAAGGGAACGGGACACTCAGTTGATTCATTTCTTTTCTCTCTGCCTCTTCTATACCCAATCCATTTTTACTCACAATCTCTTGTTAGCTGTTCCAACCCAACGACGTCGAATCCTCCAGAGCCTTGACGACGACAACCAGTTCTTCCCATACCACTTACTTTCTTCTACTATTCGATTCAGCCTAGTATCAGTCTCCGTCGGAATCCCCGTCTCGTCGCGAACACCTTCATCTCTCCCACTCAGAATTCCACACGCATTCGACAGCCGTGCTGAGGAGTGGTGTGGACCCTGGATTGGATTGGACCCAAGACCCCCAAAAACCATCTCCCTCGGCCGTGCCGCACTACGAGATCGAGACCCTCGAGACCACGTGGAGCAGTTGACTTTGGGAATCGCCTCGCCCCTCTTCAGCTCCCTCGACTCTTCCTCGTTGCTACCTTCCCTCACCCAGTCACTGGGCGACATTCTGTGCCATTCGACATCCGCCTTTGCCCCTCCCCGTCCTCTTACAATCGTACGCATCGCCCCTCAATACTCAAATCCTCGATCCTCCTCGACCCCCGACAGCTGCTCGGACGAAGTCACTTGCATGTTTCAATCATCTCCGTCTACTGCAGCCCACCGGTGACGATATTGTCTGGTCTACGCGATCATCTTCATTTCCAAGACTTAAAGTGCCGACGCCGCCACCCTTTCACAACCGCCGAACCTTCGCACAATGGCCGACGATAGCGACATGCAGTACATTGGTTCCAGCCAGCCTCACCCCATTGCGCGCTCTGATTCCTCAACCTCCTCAAGTCCATCGGACCACAACGAACCGATTCTTCATCACCCCATTCCTCAGCGACCACCACTGCCTACGCGGAAGAGTAGTGGTCCCCTGGTCGTACCTCGTAACAGCTCTGCCGTTGGTCCTATTGAACCAAACTTCGGGCCAGATGACGTCAGGGCAATGAGTCCCCGACGGACGAGTGAAGACCTTGACAAGATGGGCAAGGCGGCCCGGGAGGAGATGAGAAGGTGAGCCACGAATGTTTTATTACCACTCTCATTCTGAGCTGACTTGATTGTAGGCATGCCAAGGCTCTCCAGGATTCTCTAATCACAATTTTCAATCGCATCGAAGCGGTGCGCGAGGAGCACGATAAGCTTGACAACAACAACAAATTCCTACAAAAGTACATTGGTGACTTGATGAGTACCAGCAAGATTACCGCTTCCGGGAGTCAGAGGAAGAAGTAAGAGGTGGCTTTCGGACATGACATTCCATGGGATGCTAGCTATTTCAACCCCCTATCCGCAACCGTTTCGTCGACCGCGATCCTCTTTGGCCATCAGTACGCGGAAGCTGAAAGACCTGGCCTTCTCAGGCGAACGCAAAACCGACACATCTTTGACTCTATTTGAGCACTCGTCGACACACCTTTGGATTCACACTTTTTGGGACCCTGGAGAGGGCATGATACCCGCGCCGACCCGCGCACTCCTTCTTTTCCGACACGCACGCATCTGCGTCATGTTGAACCAAATTACCTTACTGTACATTAACGTTTTACGAACCTCGGGACGATAGATTCCAGCATAACGATATCATCGAGGTGGAAGAGGCATCACAGGAGCCTTGTTTTTTGTTTTTATTTTCTGATGGGGCTTGCATATCAAAGTATCCATTCAACCATAGCATCATGCCTAAAAGGATTTGAATGATCCCACGAGGCATTACCGGGCGTTTTGGGGATTTGTGTCACACGGGGTCGAGAGAAGATCCCCGATGGTTTGTTTTCGAAGAGGAGGCTTCATTTTGCCGTGTGGTATGTTAGTGCCACTATGATTCGCCACGGCCTGTTCTTTGGCAGCCGTAGAGACGGTGGGAGTGGAGGATACCGAGAGGTGTTGATATCATTGAACTATTGCGTGACTGACTGGCATGATTGATTGATCCTGGGTGGAGTAAGGTCCGTAAAAAATCCAAGAGTATTGCTTTTCGTTGACAGTTGATTCCGTCTTGAGAGTGTGAGGTGTGTTTTCTGTTTATTCTAGAAACCGGAGACTGAGACACGGCTATGCGGGTTAATGCAGAGTACTCTAGCAGTCACGCGGGTTGGTTTGTCCAGACAGATGCAGGGCTTCTAGAATAGCCACGAGCAAGGGTCTGGACCTATGCTTGTCTCAGTGGGATGCATCAAGCCGGGAAGAAGGTTTACAGTAGGAACGAATACATGCAGGCTGGAGATTTGAATGTGTGCATACAGTACATACATACGACGCACATGTAAGTAGTTTATGTAGGTCTTTCCGTCCGGGCTAAGCGTAACGGAGAGGGTCAGCCCATGTTGGGTTTCCACGTGTTTGTGGTGTTGTTGGGTTTTTGGTGTCTTGGTGGCTGCGAACTGGTGCGTTGAGGGATAGAGGGGAATAGTCTGGGATCATTGGGCGAGGAAATTCTCCAAGGGGGAGTTATTTTTTTGCTTGTTTGATGTGGGAGAATAGGCGTGGAATATCGGACTCAGCCATTACTCATTCCTGTCTCTTCTCTTGTGACTGCGTCTCCTGTCTAATTTGGTGCTGTATTCGACTGTGACCCCTCGGAGGCGCCTAGTCCCCCAGCTGAAGATGGCGAGATGGAAGCTATTGGTTTGCTATAGTCTGGAGCGTCAATTCTCACCGCTTGACCTGACCTCGCGGGGGGGGGGGGGGGGGGG